>OMNM01037036.1:23049-33354 GCA_900302745.1 Parablennius parvicornis | reverse complement strand
CCTATTGGCTGCTCCTTCTATGGTTGCCAAGGTGTTTGTGAAGCACCAGGTGAGTATTGGAAGCTTGGAAGGACAAAGTTTTTTTTTTTTTTTTTTTTTTTTAGAAACAATGCAATAAAAGAAAGGAGGCCATACAGTGGTGCGCCGACAAGGACTCCGTATTTTATTAGTCACAGCTGACTCTTTGTGCAGAACTTGGCGTTCACAAGCCTGCAATTTCATGCAGGTGGGAATTCCTTGTGATCTCACATGCAGCACTTGTTTTGCAGCCACTAACAGGGTGTCACATCACACCACTGGAGCTGTGCTATAGTTAGCCCCTCACACGTCTCCCGTCAAAGCCCTGCTCACACCGGACTAATTATTTCCAGTGATTAGTTATCAATGGGGTAGACCATCAGTATGGAAATGCTGAGTGATTTCACATTTTCTAGTTACTGAGCTTAAATAAACCACAAAATTTTAATTAAGGCTGATTTTTTTTTTTTTTGTGTGTGATTTTTATGAATCTAGTTTCTTTTATTTACTTATAGGGTATAATTCTGTGGTGTTCAGTCTCTTTATTTTAACAATTTGCCTTTAAGAAAAAACAGCAACACTGGCTTTTTGTTGAAATGCCATGATTCACTCTTTATAGGATTTGCATATGACTTAAAAAGTACACCCAGTATGACCTACGAGGCTTATTGAAGTGAGAAGAATAGATCAAGGAATAGCTGCTTTTGATTCACATTTTAATTTCTTTTTTCATATTTTACACATTTTCCCACATAATCTGTTATGCCTTTGAATAAATGCATCAAACAAATGCACTGACTGTTTTATTGACAGTTGGTGTTGACTTCTCACCATGATTGTAATATCTGAATATTTTTAATTGATTACCGATGGTAGAGAACGACAGCAGATCGGCAGCTCAGCAACTAACGATGAAGCAAATCAGGCTAAAGTTTGTCCAAATAAAGCCGGAGCTTTCAGAAAGTATCAGGGCGGAACTTTCAAACTGGCTTACTCAGCATCTTTTACCCTTACAGATGAAAATGCATAAATGCTGATGTGATAGATCTTCCTCTCTCTGAACTCTGCCAACAACATCACAATGGTGGATACAGGCAACAGAAGCTGCTGTACAACATCTGTGTGGACAGACGCATTTCTTGATGCAGTGTTGTGTGCATGGAAAATCATTTTTGTAAATTAAAATGTTTGTGTCTCTGTGTAGATGGGGCTCAAGAATTCAGTAATTGTGGATTTATTGCAGCTAAGATAATGTCAATGCACTAGTGTATGTTACAGAAACACCCCAAAGAAGAAATGATCTGCCACAGTTTTAGTAAATTAGAGGTTGTGGCACAACATTGACTCCCAGAAGAGAACAAACAGCAAATGGCAACAATGCTTGCAGCGGGCGGTTCTGTGATGCAGGAAAAGTGAACTATTGGTAAAATAGCACTGAAGCCATACTGTGAGGGTGTCTTCTGAAAACGGGCATTCAAAAGGCTGCAGAATTCACATTTGTTGAGAAGTGACATAATTTAAGACTGCATTTTATTTTTGCAAATAAATGTTCAAATGTTTTAAACATAAACTTTTTGCACTGAACTTTTTTTTTTAGATCACTCAATCAAAAAAAAAAAAAAAAAAGAAGAAGCAAAAAGCAGGCAATTAAGACAATTTACAAGAATTTTCTTTGAATTTCATCATCACCCACAAGTTTGCATCACAGAATACTGAGGCAAAAACATATTTAATTTTCACTACTTGGTCATACTGGAAAGACCACTCCTGCAGTATCACTTAAAATAAAACACTGCATTCTATTAAAGCTTCCATGTTGATCGATGATGAATGTCTGATTCTCTGTGACTGACAGAGGTACATATCTTTCAAGAATTAGAGATATCACAAAATAATAACCTTTAGACAAAACGGCTTTCTTCTTCACCAAATAACAGATTACTGTGTTTTTGACAATGGGAGCACAGCTAACACTCCACTGGTAATTACTTTTGAAGGAGCTGCTATCACCCTGACCCTCCCTGACATCAGTCTGTGTGCCTGCGGTTGAATAAAGTACGTTGTTTTAACTGTAATCATGAATCTTTACTATCGTCTCGGTGTGAATTTAGGGAAGCAACATTAAAAAGGATTGCCTTAGACCAAGACTTTCTTTCTATATTTATGTTCTTTCTAGTCTTTTTATACAGCAGAGAAATCAAAATATCTTACATTTATGACAGACGTGGGTCCTTTCAACGCTTTCACGATTATCACATAATCACACATAATCACATAATCTGTCTTTTAAACCTATTGTAAGGTGGGAGTCGGTTTCAAAATTTTTTTTTCACTTGACAAGTCACTTCAATGCATTGCTCCTTCATCACATCTTTGCAAGTACACAGTATCCTTCATTTACAGGTTATATTTTTCTTTTTATGCTCAAAATACATTCAGAATAGTGAATCTCACTGACGATTGCCTCTTCTATTTCTTTTTTGATGCCGATCCAAACGAAAAATAAGAGTGTTTCAATTACTCACGAAAATTTTATTTGTTTTTGACTACTGCTGCAACTGCCAGATGCAGCGTTCTCCGTGTAACATCAAGTCCTCAGGCAGCATCCTGCTGACAGTTTTCCTCGCAACATGGTGGAAAACTAAAAGAGATGGAGACTCTGCTGTTTGAGCGATCTGCCTGTGGAGCTCCTGCTGCCCTAATCAGCATCTTCCTTTTAAACACCTTTAAAGTCATGTTTTCAAGGCTGAGATCAATTGTCATACGATATTGTATTTGCTCCTCTGGTTTGTTTTTGCATTAGAGTTTTTTTTTCTTTCTGTTGAATGTTCCAGTTTTGTTTCATGCAGTGATTTTATGGTCCATGCCTTGCAACTATGTTCTTGATATATCCAATACAGATAATAAAAGATTAAAACAATTTTAAAAATCAAACAAATAAATTAACATATAGATTGTAATTATTGTAATATTGTTTTGTTTAAGTCACACTGAACTATCATCACTATGTCTTTCCTGCAAGGTAATACTAATTTCAATCAGTTTGCAGGTTGGACTTGAATAATGATAAATACTGACACTTTAACCAGCACATAGGTAAATTCATTGATGTCATAAAGCAGGAACTGAAATGCAATGCTGTGTTATATTTGTTTCTTTGATTATTTTTTTTACTTAACTTCATTCAAAAGCAAGATGTTGTTTGTATATGTTAAAATATAGTACATATATAAACATTTTCTTCATGTAAATACAACAATGAAGGGTTTTCAAGGGATCAACTATTTTCCATAATAAAATATTAAGCATTGTTTTTTTTATTTTAATATAAAATGTCACATGAATATAAGTCTGCTTGAAACTCAAAGGACTCAAATGAAGGTCACGTTTTTAGTGTTAATGATGTGCGTCAAGTTGTGCAATCAGGAAGGCATTTGACCTGCCCAAAACGTGCAGCCGCATTCATAAAGAGCCCTGATCTCGACATTAGTGCGTCAGACCGGGATTATATGAAGCATGTGAGAAGGTCTTAATCTAGCAGATCTATGGCAGCTTCTCAAAGATGCCTGAAACAAACCTACCAGTCACATGGCTTGTAAAACTATGCGAGTGTCACACCTTTTTTTTTTCAACCATCTCTTTATTGTCTTTCATATGCAATCAAACACAATGCACAGCAATACAACACACACACCATAAAAGCCAAAAAAACAAAGCACACCCCCCCAAAAAAAACAACCAAAAACGATAAATAAATAAATAACAACAGCAGTCCTACTAGCAATCAAATTTGTTCATCAGTTCGAACCTCATTTTGTATGTTGTTACTCTCCACTGTCACACCTTTTTGTTATTTAGGTATTATAAACTTATTGCATTCTTTTTCAAATATCTTCTCCAACAGCCAACTCAGAAACCCTTGTTTGAAGTGCTTAATAGAAAAAAGAGGAGTTTGATGTGCTCCGTCAAGAAAATCTCCTTGGTTATTTGCCTCCACAACAAATCACACGTGAACATATGTCTGATCGGAGTGTCTTGTCTCGGTTCTAACAGGCAACACCACAGTGATTTGGTGCACTTGCTGCACCAATGTCTTCAAGTCCGTCACCAGTCGATTCATCAAGAACCTGGCATGCTCGGGTATCTGCGCCGGCCTGGTGTGCGTCCCCTTCGACGTGGCGCTGGGAGCGAACCCCCGCTGCTGCTGGTGGCTTCACACGCTGCTGCTCTGCAAGGCCCTCAAGTTCCTGCATAAACTTTTCTGCTCGGTCACCGTGCTCAGCTTCAGCGCCATTGCACTCGACAGGTCAGCCCACAACACGTTTGACATTCAAATCCTTCTCTGTTTGTACACTTGGGTAAAGTAGACAGCAATAATAGGTTTTATATTCACAGATGATTGTGGTTTACTCTTGAAATTAAAATCAGTGCTGGAATAAAGAGGACAAAAAAACCCAAAAGGGCTCTCGGTCCTCGAGTAGTTTTGTGTTTTGCTCACTTCAGGGGAGCAGCCACAGCCAGTGACTTTAAAATATGTGTTTGAAAACAGCTCACAGGCACCTCCCACTCACTTGGCAGTATTTGGCAGGACCACTTTAGAGAATTGGATCGTAAATCAATTAATCAATTCTTTGGATCATTTTATCAATACACAGCTCAGCTGAGTCAGCTGGAGTAATTCTCTTATGGGGAGCCTTCGGTGTAGGAGCACATGTGCAGCAGCTCAGATTGTTTTAGTTTTTTTGGGGTTTTTTTGGGTGGAAAGAAAAATAGACTTTTTCTGTCTTCATCTGCACCCCGGTGAGAAGATAAGAGGAGTCGGAGGACTGCAATCGATGGAGCATGTGTCCCAGGCTGACAGGCTGAAATGGCTGCTGGCCACACAGAGTGTCTCGTCTTATTCAAGCTACTGTCGTTTTATAGTAAATAATGACTTTTTCAGCTTCCACAGCCAGAAAATAATAACAGCAATGAAGAATATTACTATTTACTACTCTCCTATTTTACAAGCACGGAAACACAACTCTTGAATGTTATGAAAAAAAAAATACATCAGCTGCTGTGTCACTTCATTATTTGTAGTTTAGTTCAATACAAACTCAACCATCCTCATTTCCATTTAGTCCACATGAGAGTCTCTCCACTGGGTCCTGTGACATGTATACACACAATATATGTTATATAATCACCAGAAAAAAAAAGGCCCTCTGAATTTCATAATTTCTTTTACTACATCACAGAACTACTCACATTAAAGGGAGGTGTTAAATATCACACTGGCAGCTCTTGAAAACTTGCGGTTGTACAAAGATTATGGTGAAGTAACTATTTGAAGAGGTAGTTGTCAATCTATTCTTTTATGGTAGGTCTTACCAGTGCCAATATTTCATTAAGTATCATGTTTATTTTCCCTGGACAAGGCTGTTTACTTTCCCTTTGGCATTTTCTTACAATTGCTTTCCATAGAAGGCTTACTGGGGATTAACAGAATAAGTCCTCTGTCAGAAGCAGTCACTTTGCAGGATGGATATAAAGCATGTGGTTTACATTCCAAAGGCTCTTTTATTCAAACTCTGGCAGTAGATGACAAACAGAAATAACAACATTGTCAATGAGTGAATCCACAAAGTGTTAAGACGTGTCAGGCGGAAAAGTCGCCTCATAGTAAATCGACTGGTACGCAACAGGGATCCACCAAAACGTTTGCACTAATTTGCCTCACAGTACTTAAGAATTCCTGCTCGCTGCAAAAAGAGCACAGCAGCCTCCACATATTGAATATTCATTCATACCTAATATGAAGCCTAGATGGTGCATCACACGACAATAATGGAACACTTGGGCAATGTCAGTTCATTGCAGAAATCTTTTAAATAGCTTGACTGTCATAATAAGGAAATCTCATGATAGTGAAGTAAATATCTGTCATGCCTCTATATGTTGACCCAGTTGGTAGAGTATGTTGTATCTCAACTGGAAGTTTGCAGGTTTGAGTTCCCATTCATCCATATTTCGAAGTATCCGAGAACAAGACTCTGAACGCCAAATTGCTCCCAATAGATGGACTGAGTGCCTTGCATGGCAGCTGTCTCCATTGATGTGTGACTGTGACTGACATTGTACAGTCGCTTTTGGGGCTGTTAAATAAGTGGAAAAGCACAAAATAAGTAAACTTCATTTCCCAATATTTATCGTTATCAATTTCAGTTTACCTGGCTTGCAACATTTTTTTCTTTTTGATTTAATTCTCCTCAAATAGATTTAGATTTGCCACATGTACCAAGATGCAAATGAAAAACAACTAAGGTTTACCAACATTATGATTCCTGTAAACAGTGATAAGGTAGGCTTAATAGAGTCCTTTGATTCATCAGGTTGCAGGGTGAAATCTGCTCCTCTGGGTTTTCCAAAGCCTCCTCCGATCCAAGGTTTGACATATTCACAAAGTGTCATTGTTAAATAAGAAAAAAAATGAGAAGAGATGAGCAGACGTATACTGAGTGGATGTTATCACTTTTAAAGATGGGGTTCCTTTACTTTTTCATGACTGTGCTGATGCTGCCTCGCTTCAACCTAGGTTTCACTCCTATAAAGAATATGATGCCTCCATAGCAACCAATACAGTCGGAGTTATATCAAACCGATGAATTATTTATTCTCGGGAAGGGTAATCAAGGCTGCGGTTTTCACAGGCAGGTTGATACTGCGGGCTCATACACACACTGTAGAAGAAGCGCCGGGCTTCGGAAACAATAACTCCCTTCTGTGATTTGTTTATGATCACAGGACAACAAAAGGATGTGAGACACTCCGCATACTGTCGTCTGTAATGCAGACAGCAGAAGATGCGGTGTTGTGAGTGCACATTAAACATCACATACTTTTACCTCTGCATCTATCATCACACCACAAATAAATGAAAAAATGTGCATCACGGTGTCAAATATCATCATATGAGTCATTAAGACTCTTGAATAAGCCCCTCAGGATAGCTGATTTGTTTTGGATGTTGAACTTTATTGATAATTGAAGATATAGTCGAGACTTATTTTCATTATATATGAGAAAATGCGTCATACATAGCTGTTACCAATTTGAATAAAAAGATCATTTGAGCAGAAGCCCGGTTCACTTCCACTTAAAATTCGTCTTACCTCATTAAAAAGTGTATATTGTTACAATTTCACATAATCTTTATGTATGTTTTGTTTAATGATACTACATAAATATGATTAAGGTTGTTGTTCCTATGCGTCTTACTAATATGACTGTAATAGGATGCATTATATTTGAGAGTCAGTTTCTCATGCTTATAAAATAGTACCTTATGACTCCTGATCCCGCATGAGATTCAAGGTTCATCCTGTCCTGGTTGCCAGCATATAAGAAATCTCTATCTCATATAAGATTTACTTTCCCAAAATCATAACTCTTCATCTAGTTATGGGTTTATATGCCATTTATATCATAGTTTTGTCATGATCATGAGTCTGTATCTCATTATCAAACCATAACAAAGACATTAGTATACATTTTTATCCCACGCGGCACAAACAGACTTCCGTAAATGAATTTAGAAGCTGTGGGATGAATGAGCTGTCTCAAGGTTTCATTAGGTAAACTCCTGCATGCCTTACCTTTATGTCTGCTTGCTACTATTGCAACAGATGCACAGTATTTGACATTTTCTATATTTTACACTTGCACTCGCTTATACTTTAGTCAGAGAGTGTTATGTCACACTCTAACTTTATTCAATATTATAGACTGTTTTTCCATGTTAATCACATTGAAATACCTGAAAAGGCTTGAATTAACGTTGCTTAGCTGAGGTACTTTTGTGCTTTTGTCTGCAGGTACTACTCGGTGCTGTATCCGTTAGAGAGGAAAATCTCTGACGCGAGATCTCGAGATCTGGTCATCTACATCTGGGTCCATGCAGCTGTGGCCAGCTTCCCCGTGTTCGCTGTGACCAACGTGACAGATGTGTACGTGACCTCGTCCTGCTCCGAAGACCACGCCCGCTCCCTGGGCCATATGGTGTACGTGCTTATCTACAACCTCACCACAGTGATCCTGCCTCTGGCTCTGGTCTTCCTCTTCATGCTGCTGATCCGCAGGGCACTCAGCGCCAGCCAGAAGAAGAAGGTGATCATCGCCGCACTGCGGACTCCCCAGAACAGCATCTCCATCCCGTACGTCTCTCAGAGAGAAGCTGAACTACATGCCACCCTGCTGGCGGTGGTCCTGGCTTTCTCTGCCTGCAGCGCCCCCTATGGGGCCTTGGTGGTTTACCGCACTGTCTTAGCAGAGACCGAAAAGCTGCCTGTCGCCTTGTATCTCACAGCTCTCTGGCTGCCCAAGATCTCCCTCCTCACCAACCCTCTCTTATTTCTGACTGTAAACCGCTCGGCGCGTCACAGCTGGCTGGACCTGCTGGCCCGGCTTCATAGACGTTACAGCCGCCGTAACGTGGTCACCACTGGAGGTCTGGCCTCTTTAGGGACAGAGGGGGCGATCGGAGAACCTGTAGGACTGGAGACAGCTGGCCGCTCAGGGAGCCAACTACTGGAGATGTTTAACATCGGCCAGCAGCAGATCTTCAAACCCTCCGAGGAGGAAGAGGAGGAGGAGGAGGAAGACGCGGAAAACGAGATTCCTCCTCAAGGATCAGGAAGCTGCTCAGGGCCCAAAGAAGACCAAAAGAGTCGGTCAAGACTCGGGAGTGTCAGAAGTGAAGGTGGTTCCAACAAAGAGCCTCTGCAGGGAGCAGGAGGTGGGCTCATCATCACTAAAGAGGCCGCTGCTTCAGCAGTTGCGCCGCGAGCCTCTCCGGTGCACACGTGCGCTTACGCCTCCTCGTCACAGGTGGCCCCCGCCACGCCCACCGAAGCAGAGGACTCGCCGCAGTTTGGCTTTGGACCATTTGAGCTGCCCCCTCAGTGGCTACCCGAAACCAGGAACAGCAAGAAAAGGCTGCTGCCCCCGCTGGGTAACACCCCCGAGGAGCTGATCCAGACTAAGCTGCCCAGGCCGCGGCCCGAACGCCGCATCAGCAGGAACAACAAGGTCAGCACAATTCCCACCGTGGACCCTTGAACAATTCTGCTGCTTTCTGATCAGCAACAGTGAACACTGAACTCATTACAGGCAGGCCTCACACGTCAACCAGGCCTCCGACAGATATCGATGTACACCCGCTTTCTTCTGGTCAATTTAAATCCTTCGTTTTTTCACTTTTCTCTGATTTGCAGTTTGTAGAAGAATCATACTTTTTACTTGACTGTACAAAATCCGGTCACCTGCGAGATGTGAATGTTTTCCTACTGAACGGATTCAATATCAAACATTTCAAATCTGTGAATAATATCAGCCTTAACACGATTCTGACAGATACGGTTTCATAGTGAACAACTTTTACAATGATTGGGAAAGCTATTATATTTTTTAATCTCTCGTGTTTGATTGAATCTTGCGCCAGGAGTCCAAATAAACACCCTGTGCAAATCCAGTTCCTACGGGATGCACTGATATTGGATAATACATTTTGACAGCAAAAATATTTTGGGTCCAATAACAAAAGATTTTGTAAGATGCTGTGATTGCACTCTGTAAATGAACACATTTAACCGTTGGTCCTTTTACATACCCTTTGTGGAACAGTTTTTGTAACCAACATAATTTTAGATCGACATACAATTTTTCCCACTTGTTTAATACTAATATTCCCTCTCATGTGCTAGATGTTCTTGTCCTTTGTACTTTAAATCTAAGTGTACTTTTTTTTTTTTTAAATGATGAAAATGCAGATGTAGCGTATGCAAATACATGTTGACAGATGTGAACCGATCAGCCTGTGTGTTTAGTCTTGTTTACTGGACCCCGAGGTGCACCAACAACGAAAACAAACGAGGAATATTACTGTCTATATCCGGGATCATTTGGTTCCCTTTGGTCAATTTTCATTGATTTCTCACAGGTTGTCCTCAAAACCAATGGCTCTTTAAAATGACTGCAAAATAAAGCAAGTAAACGCACAGAAACAACTGCACATTTTATACCACCCGAACTTCTGTGATATGATTTAAATGATTCTCTGACTGACACTTGTGGCTCTGTCTCCTTTGTGATGGTGCATAATTCAGCAGTAACAGTTTTCCGCCCGAACCTTCAGCCGAGGTAAATGGTGTTCAGCTGCACTTCAAATATTTGCCAAGCCGTAACTCCCTTCGGGGGGCTACCCACAATGCCCTGCTATGTCCACAAAGAGCTTGAATCCATGCTACA
>OMNM01037034.1:17491-36289 GCA_900302745.1 Parablennius parvicornis | reverse complement strand
AATGCAGTTTTTTTTTTTTTTTTTTTTTTTTGTCAATTCTCTTCAACTTGAACACCATGTCTGCTTCACTGATTCATTGACTGGTGTTGTACCTATGTACACTGTGTTCTCTAGTCTTCAGCCGAGGTGGGAAATGTGTTAATCTACCTATTTGTTCAATGAAATCAAATCCGAAAGGAGTCTCCAGCCATTGACAGAATTCCTACAGGCAGGTGACATGAGGAGGAAGCTCACAAGTCATTTACTGGCTGATACACTTATGGATGATGGATATTAATCACATTATGGGTGACCTTAGTCCAAGGACCTTAAGGCTCATCTTTTCAAATATTGTTTGTACCAACAGACACGTTCAGAATAAGCCCTAAGGGTTGCTTACAAGCACTACGAGTGTGCCCTTGGGCACCATGTTGGCTATGCCTATCTTCCACTTTGTTGAATTTATTCATTTAAGCTCTTCTTCCATGAATGACAAGTTGACATGTGTTAGGTGTATTTTTCTGGACGCCATATTCCTATTTCTAATATCAGGTTGTTTTGTCACTGATAATGTTAAAAACATACACAGTTGTGATAAATTCTTTTTACAGGCCAATACAGACCTGCATTGTTTGGTCTTTTGTTGGGTTTTTAATGTGAACAGCTTTCAGGGAGTTATTTATAGATCCACAGGTGAATCAAATTATTTATTTTATTTCAAATATAGTTTAAATGCCTTTGCGGCAGTTTTTCAGTTCGATATACATACCTCATTGTTGCACAGTCAAAATCACTTGTTTCTGTTCAGCTGTCATTTCGCCCCATCCAGTAGTGTTGAAGTCAAGATCACCCAACCCGAAACCGAGTCAGGACCAAGATCTTGAAAATGTGGTTTCAAAATGGAGAACAAGACTGGTCTTGTGTACTCCAACACCACCATGCAATGATCCCTATGCCGATGTATCCAGTTCTAATTAGCTCTGTTCCATGTGATTTTCACTTTGAGTTACACACTCACTCCCCAACAATAGCTCAACAAGTCTGAAAAGCCGTCCTTCAGCCATTTACCACTTATTCAACACATTCAATAAATGTGAGTCGGTTAATAATTTGATCTGTCCCCATCAAGTCATCAACTCTCCATCGTTTTTATTACTACCACTCTTTTTAATTCCTCAACATGCAACGTTAAATTATATCAAGATAACCGCATAATATCACTATAGGCTCAATGTTAATGTGACTAATTACAGAAACAGATAATATGAAATCTGGTTTTTCAGCTAATGACTATGTGCATTTGGTTTCACACTCGCACATGGATCTAAATATTTAAACGCAAGATCAGATCACGAGTCCCACAGATGGAATATCTTATAACAGCACAAGTCTTCATTATTCATCCCAGGAGATGTAATTTCACGTGGTTACCTTAATCACCTCAATCCTACTTCTTAGGAATTAAACATTAGCTTTCCAGGCCAAATCTCACACTTCTGAGCCTGTGGAATAAAACATGGCTGTAATATTGGTTGATTAAATATTTTTAATGAAGAGTGAATGAGCTTCAATCAGATCTGAAGTGCATAACTTTACATCCATTGTGAATGTGCGTGTGTGTGTGTGTGTGTGTGTTCTACCATCATACAAACCTTTCTTCACTATTTTTCAATATGCTTTGTGAAACCACTCGCCTTACACTGAGGATACCAGTGCTACATTGGTTTGATTTAACCGGATGTATTCTGCCTTTTCACACAGCTCCAGCCAAGATCAACAAAAAGTTGGATAAAAGTGCATAGACAGTGTATAAATATTTAGACGAGGCAAAACAGATGTTTGTTCAAGCCAAATAATACGTCTCTGGTTTAATTTTTATTGTAGCTTTTATACAGCGCTTTAAGTACATTTTAAGGAGAAAACGTTCAACTGTAATGGAACAAAATTTATGTTTTCTGCACATTGCTGTGCACAGTGTAAGTTTAGGTCGATAATATATAACAAAATTAGTTTTAAAGTGTATAAACAGACTTAAATCACACATTTCAGATTTATAGTAAAAAATAAAAAAATTTCCGTTTTGAGTACTAAAGTCCAACAATTGAATGCATTTGTTATCAAAACATCGTTGTATAATGGAAACATGATTGGTGGAAATTATTGGGCACTCCATGAAATAGTGGTTAGCTCTTTCATATTACAATGACAAAACTGTAGTTAGATTCCAAGAACAATTTGCATCTCGATGGGATACTTGCTTTAGTAAGTGCAAATTGAACATAATATATATGTAAGCAGAACCCTGGAAATTGATCATAATTCCAGTCTTAAACAAAACATGAAAACTGGTGTTACATGTGTTAAAAAAAAAAAAAAAAAGCAGTAGTACCTTTCAGTGCTAAAGAGGGTCACACTGCGTTCAGATGATCAATAATTTAGTTAAAGAACAACCGATCTCGGTGGCTTGTTCACCTAACAAGCAGTGTCCTTTTGTAGCTGCGGTCTCTCAGTTCCCTGTGATGCGGTCACTTTACCACGCTGGTGCGGACCAGAATCGATGGCATTCTAATTAGCGAGCGGGGGGCAGATGGGGGGAGGTTCTCCACCTGTCACTTTACGACAGACGAGGGGAAAAAGTGTTGCAGCAAACAGTAATTTACTCTCACTGGTTAAAGCAACGTCGCCCAAGCGGAACCCAGCTGCGGCCACAGTGAAGGAGCAGGGACGGAGACGTGGATGAAAAGCAGGGGTTAAAGGAGAGATGGATGGACGTATGCGTGATCAAAAAGTGTTATTGAACATTTCAGCATTGATCTGCTCGTTAGCTTCCTCTCAAGCGAATTACATGCTGAGCTCCATGTTCTAAACCACACATTTATCAATATTTGCTCCATGAGGACTGTGCAGAATTGAAGACAAACGTGGCAAAACATATACCCCAAGCTGAGCGCAGAATAACGGGCAAACAAGCAAACCACGGTTTCATTGCTTCTTACCCAACACCTTGAGTTCAGGCATTCAATATCTTACGAGATGAAGAAAAGGACTGCTGAACAAGACAATGAATCACTGATCTGACACAAAATCCATGCATAATAATTATGCATGTGCTGACAGAACAACACATGAGCTGTAATAAATAACATGTTCGGTGTACATGTCCTGATAAATCATGTTGCAGCTCCACTATAATGACAATGTTGGGCTGTTTCCTCCTCCTGTAAACCCAACCATGAAATTAAAAATGCATTCAATGATTGCAACTTGATACCCACCCTTCTACATTACAGCTTGGTCTTCACAGACACAGCAGATACTGAATGCAGCTCATATGATCCAATATTCAAATGGATGAAAATCAAGAAAAATATCCAATAAACTTTTAATACAATGTTTATGGACCAAGGAGACGCATGTGAAAGTGTTGAAAAGCTGTATAATATGACCCCTTTAACATACAGACTTTCTCTTGATTACATAAAAAGTAAATACCTTCTAATTATAAGTGTAATAATGACTTTATATAGCAAATGTGATACATAAAATGTAGCTGAAAGTGCTCCATGTTTTAAATAAGATAGAAAGATTTCCACTTCCCATCTCCTTAAATGGAAATATTTGAGTTGATTTTGTTCTTTCTGGTTATCATGTTGTTTTGATTCTTGAATTTATATCTTACGCCATATTGTATTGGTCAATTAGTTTAGTGCCGAATTCTGTGTTTACCTTAAGGGTTGCGAAAGGTCGCCACAAATGAAATGCATCATTTATCGATTCATTTTTTTTTTTTATTTTTATGGAATAAGGATTTAAAAAATGCATTACGTTTTTATAAATAACCACGTTCACTTTACATTAACTGCTAACTTTTATCGGCAAGGACAGGAATTCAAGTAAAACCGTTGCTGAATGAGGCAGATTTAACTATCTCATTCCACCGCTGTCATCCTTCGACAGACATCTGGCGCACCAATTACTTTCAGCTACTGTGTGCACGTTATATGATAAATTCATTTTCAGATGTTGTTGAAAATCAAAACAATACTTTTCAGTAAGCAGGCACAGATTCATCAAAACCGAGGACCGTCTTTCTAGAAGAGTGGAATGCCATGCCTCAGTAGACATTAAGTCCACTTGTGAACGTTGTAATTGATGCTCGAGCTCACATGGCAGGTTATTGAGATATTGATATTTTTTTTCTTGTGGTATACCCTCCACTGTTGTTAGCTTTTGTTTCAATTAATGGTTTCTTCTTACCTGTCCTACTTTCAATACATTTTCACTGTTGCATGAAATTTTGAGGTTTTCAACACATTTCACCCAAAAGCCAAATATCCCAATCATTTAGTGAGTAGTGTATTATATGTGAAATACAGCAGGTAAAGACAGATCAATTCTGGCTCAACAAAAACAAAGAGAGAAATCCTCAGGGATGATTGGTCCATGTTACTTATATACAATATACAAATTGGTGAAACTGTCTTCTCGTGCTGTCATAGCTCATAAATTCAAGGTCATTTTTTGAGCTTATCTTCTTTTTACTTGCTTGCCATTCACCTTGATAACTATCACTTCATATTAAACCAGCTTATTAGTACTTGACATACATACCCCAACATGAGCTCACTGGAATAAATATACTTGCATGCATATATAGTATGTTAAACTGGTGATTATCTTTCTGGGACTCAGGCAGCTCCACGTCTCCACGGACCTCGTGGATTTGAAGTGAGCCAGATGAAGGATGTGTCTGGCTGCTCACCAGGAATCCAAACTTCGACTGGTTGCTTTGATTAATTCTCTGTAGCTAATCAGTCAAGTTGGTTCCCAAGGGTGTGAAATGGAACCAGTCACCTGAAGAGGAAGAGGCGCAAACTGAACACAAGCATCTGCCAGGCTCCGTGCGCACGCTTGCATGCCTTTGCACATGAGCACTAATTAACTCGACGCTATGAGGGCTTTCTAATTTATGCATTGTTTGTGGTTTACTTTTTTTTCAGATTCAATGCAGTTGCATTTCTTTATGAAAATATATATTTAAATTCAATTCAAATATATTTATATAAGCACCAAATACAACACAGTCATTTGTTGGTGCTTTGTACAGCCCTTTACAGTAACATTTTCACTAATAATGCTATAAAATTAAGCAATATTAAAATGTGTGCTGTCCAAGCTAACAAAAACAAGTAAAAGCTAAAAATAAAAAACATATGTTCTATCCTACCCCTCATTAACCCGTGATTTTACATGCTATGACTCATAATAGTTACAGCAGTTTAATCATGTCACATGGCCTCTGCTGGAGGCCGCAGAGAACCTCGAAGCAGCCCAACAACCTGAAAAATAGAGGAATTACATTTCAATTCCATTTGATTTCTGCAGCACCAAATACAAAAGAGTCATTTTAATATATTTTTATGGATAAAATCCCAACAATTCCACATGAAACCTGCAGAGCCCGACTCAGAAGTGGAGGCTTTCTGTGGAAACAGGTGAGAAGGAGATGCCACATGCTACACATGATTAAAGTATGACCAGTGTCTCTACAGTTACCTTTAAAAAGTTATCTGATTACTGATTACTCCTTTGAAGAGTAACTTGGTTACATTTATAAGCAAGCAATTAGTAGAGATACTAAGTTAGATTACAAGTAACTTTTTCAGTAACTTTCAGCAGGTGCCGACAACACCCCTCACCGCACATCATTTGTGTGTCGAGGATGAATTAGGCTTCATAGTATTTAATAAGTACTCGTATCAGTAGCGATTCGCTAAAGGTTTGTATTCGTCGTTTTGAAAAAAAATTTATCGCTGCATCGCTGGTTTTTCTTCAGACTTTGTTTGCAGCTGTACAATAAACTACTTTATTTCCATAATAAAACCTAGAAGCACTCATGAACAATTGTTTTCTTTTTTTTTGTCAGTAAACTCCAACAGTCCTTGATGACATATTTGACTATTAAACAATCAACCAAAGTTCGTCCTGAGCGTGTAGTGTGAAAGAATGAGTTTGTCGTTAATTGTTTGAGGGATCCAGTCAAGGTTTTCCTGAAACTATGATTTGATGTGTTTATCTTGTGTGCGAGTAGCTTCGATGATAATCAGAAGGGAATAGACTCCATCTCCCAGTGGGATGAGAATAATTTGAGAAGTGAGACACATTGTTCCCATCCACCACATCGAATTACACCATGGTTCCGTGTTTGACATTTTTATCCTTATCTTCAAGAGGTTTGACCTAAAACTATTCATGCCTTCACGATCCTACTGGTTGCACATCAGCCTCCCTCAAAGTCTTGGGTAAAACCTTTTGATTCTCTCATTGATGAGAAACCTCCACGGTCCCAATTAGACCAAGTCACGGTGCATGTTACGGCGGTCCCTCCGAGAGAATCTTCCACATGTGAAGTCTGAGTGTGGCACATGTGATCACAAGGAATATTCTCTTAATTTTTTGCAGATAAAACTCTGAATGTAATCCAAATGGCTCATGCAATCTATAGTGTTTTGACCACTTTTTTTTTCTGAAGAGCAAACTTTAATTAGGAGAGTAAAGTTGCATTCCAAGCTCCTATTTTATCGAAGAAACTTCCCTGTTATGAGAACTGGGTCGCCATAATCCATTATTAGCCACAGTTCTTTTGCTCTAATCACCCAGATTTATAGATGGCGAGACTAAGGAGTGTTTTGTTTATTTCTTTAAGAAAATAAAAATAAATAAGTGTGCCATTTAATTAGAGCTGTGGATACGTGTCCAGAAATAAAAAGACATACATGAATTAAAAGCCACCTCTGAGGACAAATTTAAAGCGGAGAGAGTCCATTTGGATGTACACTACAGTTGAATACATAGCATTATGAATAACACTTGTGACTGTGTACTGCACAGGTGTTTTGCAAAGCATTTCTATCTAATGTCCTTATTCCAATATTTTTTTTTCTTTTTTTCTTTAAGAGCTGTAATATGATATAACGACTCTTGGATTTAAACTCACCTTAAGGAATTCCCTTTATCACAACAGGGACTGTAATTAACTTTCCATTTCCACCTCATGTGAAAGAGATTAGAGAGATTTGTGCCATTCTGAGCGCATCCCTTTCTTCCTTATCCGCTTAAAATGTAATTATAGACACATTTTGCAAATTTGTGTTGTATGTATTACCTTCAGTGCAGCCGTACAGCAGAATTAGCCTTCATTCATCCATTCAGATGAACCCATTTGTGAAGAGGGGAAGCTTTTGAAAAGTGTTTCACTGCAGTTGTTCAGGATACTCAGCAAAAAAGAAATATATCAAAATTTAAAATAAAAGCATCTTATTGTAGCAGCCAGCCTAGACTCATCCCCATTATCCTCTTGCTCTGTGGTTTATCTCTAAAATTAGAGAGGACGTCTCACTTGTTTGAGAAGTTCTAAAAGATGACTTCATCGTGGGATTTGTGTTTTGAGGTTAACACGATGGAGAGGGAAGGTGTGACGGGAACCGTGCATCAGATGGGTTCGCCAGGGCGCTCCAGTGAGCCACAGAATTAAATATCTCGTCACTTATCGCCCACATACGTCAAACTCAGCAGGAATTTGTCATCAGTGTCTTGTGGGGGGAGACGTTATGATGGAAGATAGAAACATACCAGCACACAAGCTAGAGGGAGCATATAATGAAGTCTGCATTACACATGATATAAACATCACACCGGGGGGTTATGATACGACGCGGTCCCAGGAGAGAACCGCAGCAGGGATGATGGATGGCTTCTTATGCTGCTAACACAAAACTTACATCTTTCTTTCTTTGACCTACTACCTTTGCTTTCCCCTTTTTTTCAACATCAAACATCTGACTCGGCTGATGTTCCGATATCAGTCATTCCCATTTTTTCCTGTAACTGATGAACAGCTGCAGGGTAAAATCATTCTTCCCATCCTTTCCGTTCCCTTAATCCTCTCCTCTTCCTCTTTGCCCAATGCTCTCCCTTCTTTAATCTCGCACCAAGCTTCAGCTCACTTTATCAGCTTTCTATCTCATTCTCTCTCCCACACTCCTCTCTTCTGCTTTAGTAATTAGGACAATAGATTAGGATGGGATTACTGTATAGTGGAAACCAGTCTAATGACATTTAGTTTTCCTAATAGCTTGGCTTTGGCTCTCATCCCTCTATCATTCTTTGTTTGTCTTCTTACAGTTAGCACAGTGATCGGAGCTTGTTTTTCTTCTTTGAAGTGAATATGAAGCAGATTTTAGTGGTGGTGCAGTAAATGAAGTTGTCAGCATATAGGGAGTGAGAAAAAATGATGTCTAAGTTTTGCAAAAATGACAGAGTACTATATGGATATAGTGTAAAATGGCCAATTTTATTTTACAAAACTCACACAAATGAAGATACTGAAGCTCAAAAATGGCAAATGCCAATCACAACATGGATCATGAGAGTTTCCAACATATCTTTTACACACCCTTATGAGTTATCTCAGTTCTCTATCACAATGAATATTATCAAACATTTTGAATTCAACATTAATAATAATGATCATGATTAAATCTGGCTTGACAGAAGTGCTGATGGGACCAGTGGGAGGAGGTAAAGAAGTCTAAACAAGGTCTATTCCTTCAGTATGTGATAGTAGCACCCAATGGATATCAATAATAGTGATTGTCGTAATTATGTTCGCAGCAGTGTGAATAGGTAAGTCAATCTCATAGTTTCGGGTAGAGAATGGGACTTAGGGCCTGTTTACACAACGTTTTGAAGTGAAAATAGCCGCTAAAGCAACTGGAAACACATTTTTGAAAGCTGCTCCCATGCGGAAGTTTTTCAAAGATGCTGTCTCAATGTAGATGGAGGAAAATTTTACTTTTCTGAAACACTGATACTGTGCATGGACACTGCAGCTGTAGTAAATAATTCTTCTGCACACGTGTGAGTAATTAGACAACAACAACATGGCAACATTTTGAAAGCAATGTTTATTTACTTGCAAATGCCAGAAATGCTGAAAACTATGTAAATTAGCATGCCAGATCACAAGTTGAGGCTGTTGTTTTTTTTTTAACAATGAAATTACAAAGGCATTCATGCAGGGAACAATATGATATAGATATTAACGATGGCGAGAACACGAACAGACAATTCATTTATTGAATTGTTATTATGGTGACTGTCAACTATGAAACTACCAAGTCCCAGGAGAGTCATGACACATCTGGAGGCTGCCATTGTTGTAACAGTCCATCTACTTGTATATGTGCAGATGAACTATTTACTATGACCAAGATGCACAGGTGGAGTAACGTTTCATCCCGTTTCCAAGGAGATGAATTTTTTTAAAAGTTCCACATTCAGGGATATTTTAAGTTGCATTGTCATTGGCTTCAAGCATCATTGTCGTGTAAACACACACAGACCTTAGCTTTAACTGACTGTTGCAAATTGCCTGTAAGTGGAAATACCAGAATGTACAGTACTTGGTGAATGGCTGTGTTCTCCTTTTTTTTGTCCTAGTGATCCATAATTTAAAAACCTGTGATCCACTTTAGTTCCCTTCAATCCTAACTTTTTATACAGATGGTAGGGATGATGAGCAGATGGAAGCTGGCCTTTCTCCATTTCTATCTTCTATTTGTGCCGAGTTCGATCAGATCTTTTCTGGAAAGACACACACGGATAACATTTGTGACAGGGTAACATTGTTATTCTTGCATATTGTTCTGATTCAGTGAAGGTTGACTTATTAGATTTAGTGTTATTTTTGAGGTGTGATTTTAATGGCGTTGCATGTAATAAAATCAAAATTTCTCAAATGCGTCTTCCCACCAATCTGCAGCTCAGGGAGATACAGATTACAGATACCCAAACATAAACAAATTATACAGGCAGGTGTGGAGCTCTGCTGTTTGAGCAGAGTTGTATTCATTTGAAATACGCAGCAACATCATGAAATAAAAGGATTCTGTCATTGTCTCCATTAATGTCCAGAGTTGATCATTGTTTTACGTGCCACTAAACACTGTTTAAAGTTCCCTTTCAGAACACCACATTATCATCCATCACTGTAAGTGGATCTAAAAACTGTAGCAAGGCTAAAACTTTCGCCTTTTGTAGTTTATTGATGGCTGATGTCTTCCCTCTCAGCCCGTCTGAACGAGGCTGTTTCTCATTTGTTTGTTAACCTTGACACGCTCGGATGTGATAAGCGTGCAAAGAGCCTTTTCAGCTTTGCTGCTTCTCTCCGCTGTCGTCGAGTGAGATCAGGGAAGCTATGGAGTGCAACCACCGCCTGCTGCTCTTTGTATTGTCAGACCAGAACTGTCCTGTCTGACAACATTTTAGATATAACAACACAGATGTGTGTTGGTTTTTTTTTTGGTAATTCCAAAGTCTGTTTCAAAGTTACTTCCATTCCTCCCTGCTGACGTCACGTCACCAACAAGATATTCACAGTGACGGGAACAGCGAAGAGAAAGAAGTTTCTGTCTTTCTCTTGAGTGGAAGTGCATTTTCTTTTATATACTGATGAGCAGCAAATAGCTTTTAAGGAGGCGAGAAAAACAAACTCTTTAAACCTGAAAGAAAAAGACAAGTATCATCCCTAAGTGCTTTGCTCAAAGGCATCTGGTCGGTGGTTGCTGACAGAGAAGACTCCATGCATTATTCAGACACCCACTGCCCAGATTCTCTCAAGGACTCAGCTCATGTTAGAGAGTTTGGTTAAGGAAGCAACAAGTCACACTTATAGCTTTATTTATTCCTTCTGGACGTGTTTGCCTGAAATGGGAAAACAATGAAACAAAAATTACCTATCAGGTCGAAAATGTTTCATAGACATTCAACAGGTCATCAAATTGGTGTAATCAGAATGTTATTAGAGATCTTTGTCGCGTTTTACCTTTAAGAATACACAGAGGGAACATATATTATGGGTTCTTTAAACTGGTTCAGTGTTTTATTGCAAGTGAAATGCAGCCTGAAAAAGGACAGAAGACCTAGTTAGAAAAGCTTGACTTTTATTTAATAATTTCAATTTAGATTATGGTCTTTTAAATGTTTCTAGTTACAATAGTTACATTTGAAGCTGTAGTTTAGTTACGGTTTTGGAATTGAGCACATATATAGTACAGTCCGAACTCAGTTACCCACACAGTCAGACACACAATCATGTGCGTCCCGGCGCCCTGTATTGGCCAGCAACCACTGATGGTGAAACAACTACCTAATAGATAAACTATAACTAGATCTTGCAATCGCAGTGGCCAGTTGCCTCAATCAGCTGCTTTACAGTTCCCAACAGAAAAGCCCAGCGTCTCCCTGTGGCTCGCCATTCGACTGCGAAGCAGGAAGTCAAATCAAAGTGATCAATGAGATGAAGTAAAAAATGATGCCCGCTGTTAACAAAGCGAGACAACACTTTCAATTATCTTCTCCTTCCGAGGGAAAACAAAAATCTGCAGAAATCACCACAGTCGGAGAGAAACACGGGGGGAAACTAAACTCCTCTGGAGTTTGAGGAAATGATGTGAAGGGATGCAGATGCTTTCAATATGTTTTCCTCAAGCACACACACAAACACACACATGTCCTTTCAACTTAAACTGTCTTCCAGCTCAGATTTCAAAATGCCTAATAAGCCCTAAAATAGCAGGCTTTGCACGTCTATCATCCAAAATGAAGCGATTGGAGTTAGACGATTAAACATATACGGCTTAATTTATCTTTATTGAACAGGCTCCATATCTCAATCTTAATTATTTTTAGTTGGTGTAAATTAACTCTTTGAAACTTGCTAGTATTTTAGAAGGAGTCTTATCAGAGTTGAATAAAACACGATAATGAATCGTTCTAATCCTGTTGGGTTTGTTTGTACATGTGAAAGTGTTTTCCACCCTCATGTGTTATTTAGTTTGAAGGCAATCACCTCCTGCAGCCAATGCATTATTGTTTTCTATTCATGGGAATGTGAATGCAGCAGAATCCTGGTGTACATGTGATTGAAATTCAGTGTGTCAATGCAACGTAGCTGGAGCGGTACTGAAGGGCCCAAACCAGTATTCAGAAGTAGGAAATTGATGTGCCAAATGGACACACCTTTCTGCGGTTGACTTGGCGAGATAATATATTTTGACATGTGTTGGTGAGTTTCCAGCTGGTAATTACATTCACAACAATGTGACATTCAACATATTGCATTTGACACAAACTATTGCATGTTTGTGCAAATAAAGCAACAGTAAATATGACGCAACAGCTGTCCAGCATGTTTTATATCCATAATTGGGCTTGTTGTTACTCCAAAATGTACAAATGCTGCCATATTGAGGGACATTCCTCCAAGTCAGTGGGAAGTTCCCAGTAACGTTATACTCAGGAAGTCAGGTTTTCCCACTTTCCAGTGAGTCACATGACTGTGTTGTATTTGGTGCTATGTAATTAGAATTTAACTGAATTGAATCAAATGTAGGGATCGCATATGTTTTGCATTTACCCATCCACTATCGATGCAGCTAATGCTTAGATAACATGGTTGAAAATCCATAACAATATCTCACAGAGTTAATATAGTCACTCATTCATATAATCATACCAGTTCCACAAAATATAAAAAATAAGGTGGAGTAACCAAAAATACCTTCCACAGACAGAGGAAGAACATGCAGTCTCCATACAGAAAGGCCCCATTAAAGATTCAGACATTATTGCAGTGAGATGACCATTCTAACCACTGTGACTCTTGATTGTGTCGTAATCTCAAGAATATTGTTTTGACATAATACAGATATTTTACTTATATAATGCTTTCAACCTTCAGCTTAAGCCTTCCTGTAACACTATGACACAATAATAATGTGACTAACAAGTATAATGAAGTATAAGTTAACCATACAAAAAAATAAAAGACCAAGACGTACTTTGGAGAAATTTGAGTGACTTTTCTCTTCCAGATTTAAATTATTCAGTGGAATTAATATGATGAACAGGATGTTTTGATTAACTTAACAGCTAAATTTCCTGCACGTCTTTCGACAGATTAAATCATTTGCAAGCAATCAACGTGACTCATTACAATAATTTTGACTTGCTAAATGGAAGGTATGAATGTGCTCTCGAATGAGAAGCAGAGAGACCAGGAACACGTAGTTACTCACAAAAGCAGCTTCTCATTTCACAGCGGCCATAAAGCCTGTGAGAGTTGTACACTTTACAGCAACATGAGTGTGTTTTATTTTTACTTCTTTGGTGAAATACGTTGAGTTTTTGTGCATGTTTTAATAACTTTGCTGCATGGTTCGCTCCATTTATTGTGTTTTAAACTGCTAGGTTTCTATTGAATTGACCATACAATATTTAGTATTTTATTTGCCGGCAGTGTTTTTATTTCCCATTGCCTCTAAAGGCACTTAGGGGCACACTGACCGGTTGGTGGTCATCTTGTACTACTGACAAGACAACATAAGAATGGAAAAACAGAATACCGAAAGCAGACTCAGATAAAGGAGAGAGCAGAACAGCAGAAGGAACGGTGGATGGAACAGTGACCTGGAAGATGGAACGGCAGACCAAATGGCCAGCCAGCTGGAGCACAGCAACCTGAAGAGACACACAGCCCAGCCAAATCCACTGGAGCCTGAAACGAGGCAGCCTGTACCAGCCCGACAAGAAAACTCAAACCTAAGTCAATGGTTCGGCCACCGCCTATGAGAGCCACAAGTGTTTTTGACCTGGTGTTTGGCGGGTATTGTAGAGCTGCCTGCAGGGCAACGGGTGGCTTGGAGATGTTGTGTGTCTCAACGCTGTGCTTCTGGAGACTATCGCACAGCAGAGGAAGCACCACAGGTGGTGGAGGATCAGGAGCCGTCCTACATTGGTAAAAAGTTCCACACAAAAGGCAATATGAAGGACTTGTCTAACTCAAGGATTTGTTGACTTCTTTTAAAAATCTGCTGTTTTACTAACATCTAATTGTAATGTAATGGTAAACATTAAGCTGGGTTTTGTGTTTTTTTTAGCTCTGCCCGCCCCTGATTTTAACAACCCTGTCTATAAGTGATAGTATGTAAGTAAGTAAAGTTTATTTATGAAGTGCTTTTCATAGATAGAAATAATCCTAAAGTGCTGTACATAAAAAGGGAGCACTAAAACAACATAACAATAATTTCATAAGATACATTACAAAAGTCGAAAATGCTGAAGACTGCTGAGAGTGCTCTTACTGATGCAAGTGGAAACAGAATTGCAATAGTCAATGCCAAGCAAAATGAAAGCATGAATGATCCTTTCGGGATCCAATTTTGACAACACCCTCCTCACTTTAGAAATATTTGTCAGGTGATAAAAGCAGTTTTTGGTCAGCTGTCGGAAGTGACCCTCCAAAGACAAGGCCTGATCAAACACAACCCCGACTTTTCTGAGGACGAGCGCAGAGCACCAAGGTGGTTTTTGATCGGGGAAATCATTTCATCAGAAGCAAAGATCAGAGTTAGGGTTTCAGTTTTGCCGTCAACATTAATCAGGAGGTAAATTTGATGAAAGCTAGTTTTTTAATGCAAGTAACACTTTCCAAAAACATAGATAAGAAATAAAACTTTGAGTCATTGAATGAGCAATACAACTAAATATCATGTGATAGGACACATTTTTAAAACCACCAATGAGATGAACAACACACAACAGGTACAATAAAAACAGAGGAGGCCCCAGGACAGAGCCCTGGGTCACTCCACAACACAGTTTAAACACATCAGACTGTGGCAGAGAGGCGATTAATCCCCTGATGTGAATCGGGTGTGCTGCCTCACCTCTCTGCCCATAAAGGAGGAGCCGCCGAGAGACATTGGGTGACAGGTGGGAGACAGGCACAGGACTGCAGAGTCTGTATGTGTGCTTTTGAGTTTTGGGTTGTGTGATTTATTTACCGTAATAAATAATGGTTAATGGAACATCTCACTACGCCCCTCTGTGGGTGAACCCGGTGGTGGCATGTGAAACTGCCACACAGACATTATGGTGTTAATATCATATTTTAATTTTCTTCCGTATATGAGGAAACCCACTGAAGGACCGACCCGAAAAACACCAACTCAGACTTAAAAATGTCAGTCAGGGATATCGTTCTTTTAAACATTTGAAGAAAAATGTGTTTTTTTTCCCCTCAAAAAATGTCCAGTTGGTGATCATCTTGTACCACTGACAAGACAACATGGCTTACATAGCTCAAATGTCATTTTGAGAGTTTAACTATTTAAAAGCAAGTGCTTATAATTCAGTTATTCTTACGATGATTATACTGCTATCAGCAATTGTCAATACTGGTGCTATTGTTTTTGTATGTTTTTGTAAATGACTTAACATTCCAGGTTTTCTATGAATTTATATGGGCTAATCGGAATTACGGTTCTGGCTTCAGGATCTTTTTTTGGGTGAATTAAAGCGTGCGATTTATTTTCTTTGTCTATGAAATATCAGTTATGATGACAACAAACCATTCTAATCATTTTCTCAGTCATTCTGTCATACATGTTTTGCCATATGCCAAACAGTTATTTATTTGCAGTGCTTTAAAGTCTATTTTAAATAAATAAGATACAATAAGGTGCTATAGTTCACAAAAGACCATAACTTCTGGTTTATATTTGCTTTGACATTGAAATCTGGTTGGTCTTGTAAATTGTGACATTCATAATTTTGGTTTACGGCACCAACAAATACAGTAGTAAAAATATGTAGTTTAATAAAGATTTACCCAGTTTACTATATGGCTGATCTTTTTATGATAAAATAAATAAATAAAATACATGCTGAAAAGAAGTATCCTCCTTTTGGGCCCACTGGGTACCCCTAAACCTGAGAAACACTGTTTTAATACAAAAGTCAAGCATTGTGACATTTTATTAAAAGCAAACAGTGAGAGTAAACAGGTGAGGCTGAGTGCAGTGACAATATATTTTCAGACGAGATATTGAAACCCAGGTTTTCCCCCTGATAGTGTGCGAGTGCTTTGTATGGGAGAATGTTTCCTGTAAAGAGCAATGAGACGGCTGAAGTAGTATGAATGTACTATACGAGTTCATGTAAAGTCCATTGATAACATGCAGCTTTATGTAGCTGATTATTGCAGACGTATATGCTGAAATGACACTTTAACATTCACCAACCATTTCAGGTTGGACTGCAGGTCAATGAGGCTTGGCTGGAAGACTAAGAAAGTATTTATCCTTGATGATTGTGTCAAAAATCTAGATTGGATGCATGTGTGACATTCATATTGCTGAGAAGCTGAATTGTGGATTCCTTAACCTTTCCAGGGGAAACTACAAAATGGAGAGGTGTACGCTCAGCTGGTTCTATTGTGAAAGGTTGAACACTCAACAAAAAAGTGATTTTTAAAAAAAAAATGTTTCAGACCTTCAGACTAATTGTCAGTGATCCACAATACTTTATATTTTACAGTTGTGCACTTGAGATACTTTGTCAGTGTAAATGTCAAACTAAGATTGATTTTTAGCTATAATGGAGTCATAATATGTGAAACCTTG
The DNA here is from genome assembly GCA_900302745.1 of Parablennius parvicornis. Lineage (NCBI taxonomy): Eukaryota > Metazoa > Chordata > Actinopteri > Blenniiformes > Blenniidae > Parablennius > Parablennius parvicornis. Next base: position 19,784 of record OMNM01037034.1, on the reverse strand, counting down.
TTATGTTTTTTCAACAGTAATATGCATCCTCATACCTGGGAATGACGCCCCAGAAGTGAAGAAAATCTGTCAACTCGGTCCCTGGCTTGTTTAGAATAGAATAGAATAGAATAGTCCTTTAATGGCATTGTAAAAAGTACAACGAAATTTAAAAAAGTGCCAGGCAGTCAGTGCATAATTAACAATATTAACACTATGCTAATAAATATTAAAAGCCATGTTAGTGAAAACAGTCCACATACCCAAAACACACACACAAACCAACATTCATTCTGTCATGTGATATAGCACAATCCCACTACAGTATACATATGTACACGTTGTTTTAAGGTTTATCCTTAATGTCACTGAGAGTGATTATTGCCGTCGGATAGAAACTGTTTTTAAGTCTGTTTGTTCTTGATTTTATTGCCCTGTATCGTCTGCCTGATGGCAACAGTTCAAACAAGGAGTGACCTGGATGAAAAGTGTCTTTCACAATGCTCTGAGCTTTTTTTTTTTAGCACAACAAGCACTGTCAAGGTCGTCTAGTGAAGGAAGGGGGCAACAGACTATCCTCTGGGCCCTGTTTCAGTTTTAAAAAGTGTGTGCTCCAATGAACGAATCAGAAATCAAACCCATATAGTGTCATCAGGGGTTAGACAATCCCAATCAAGGTAGGCTCTCCCTCTGACCCTCCCAATATTGGGCAGCACTGCTCTGGCACTCCTCTTCCCAAGATGAGCATGTGGAATAAAGGGGAATAAACAGGCTGCTAAAACAATACATAATGTATGTACAGACAAAGCCACATGATGCAGTAATTCGAGAGAGAAAAGAATTTGTGAAGTTGTGGTACATTGAGCCCTTCTTAGAGTTTCATTAGATAATCCATGAATCACTGCCTCTTTGTGCAAAGTTAATTAAACCTGCTGTAAAGCAATCACTGCAGAGGCAGATATAGTTACTAAAACTTTCCATCTCTCAGGCCTAGTTTACGCGACAATGATTTCAACAAGAAATGCAAAACTTGTTTTTGACTTCCGTTTGTATAATGGTGTTCAGAGCCACTGAAAACCACTTTTTCAAAGTGACCCCCAAAGTGGAACTTTTCAGAAATTCTCCGATTCATCTCTGTAAATGAGGGAAAACTCTACTTTTGTGAAACACTGCCACTGTGTACGCACACATAGTAAATAGCTCTACTGCATATGCACAGTCGATGGACCATAACAACAATGGCAGACCCAAGAGTGTCGTGACTCCCAGTCCATGTTCTCCTGGGACTTGGTAATTTGATAATTGAGTCACCAATAAAAACAATCCAGCTTGGTCGTTTGTTCATACTCATGTGTGTGTACTCGCCATTGTTAATGTTATAGTGTATTCTCTGTGTCCACGTGTGTGGGTTCATTACTAAATAAAACTGAACTTATCTGAAATAAAAACAATATGTTTTCACTCGGAACGTCGTTGTGTCAATGGGGTCTGAATTTACTATTTTGTGATTATCATTTTAAATCTTTTGCAGATTTGACTGTTCTGAAAGATTTCTATAGAAGTAATTTCTGCACAACATGCTTTACCCGTTAGAAATAAAGTCTGTCCTCTCTTCTAAACCCTCCATGCCTATGAACTATTAGGCTGATAATAATGGCTGAGCATAAAAAAAAACCCAGATGAAACTGAAACTAATAGTCCAACTCTGGAATTGAGATCAATGCAACAATATCAGTCTTTTACCACAGCATAATTCAGCATATGAAATGCATCACAATAATAACTCATTTGTTTTACACAGATTTGAACTCTTGAACTGTTAACAATTAATATTATACACACTTTTTTACCACACACTTATACATCTTTACCTTCTATCGAGGTGTGTTTACACATAGGCACGATGAGTTGAGAATATAATTTTCCCATCATTCATGGCGCATTCTTGAGTGGTAATGCGTAAGAGAGTGTGACAGCATTCGCTCCGCTGCAGCATCCTTCTCTATGGCAATTCTCGGAATGTGGAGCAATCTTGAGCGATGTAAACCAACAGCAGCGGATGGTAGATTGACTGGGGTGTGTGGAGCGAAATACACTATATACCTATATACTGTATATAGGTATATAGGTATATAATGAAATACACTATATATATATATATATACACCTAGTTGTGGACCTGGCTTGTCTTAAAAATCTGACATAGGGTGCTTCTCTTTTTGTCATATTCATCCATATTGATGAAAACACTTCAAATAATTTAGAACTGCATATAAAACACCTGCTGTTCTATGGACAGATTCTTTCAATTAGA
>OMNM01037034.1:6566-17471 GCA_900302745.1 Parablennius parvicornis | reverse complement strand
AACCTCCATTGACAAGGTTGCATGCACCATTCTGACAGAAAACAAAAAGTTTATGAGACGGGGGCTGTTTCAAAGGAATCCTTTTCTCTCTCTCTTGCCTATTCTCTTGCTTATGACAATAACTTTTGTGCACTAATGAGCCCGAATAAACCTAAGCTTTAATTTTAATTGGAAAGCCGTAGCTTCTTTGGACAGACTGTGAGAAATAGTGTTTTTAATCATTATCTATCAAGTCGGCATCTGTGGCAGGTAGATGACGGGGGGGAAAACCCCAAAGCACTTTATTTAAAAACCCAAAACAAACCTAAACAGATAAACAAAAGCCACCTTCGCTTGCAAAACTATCTAATAGAGTGTAACTCGCTACCACTATAAAAATAGCATACATTTTGAATACATAATAAGAGAAAATAAAGAAGTGTTTATTTAGTGCTGACTTTATATTGATATATCAAAGTAGAAAATACAAAATGCCTACACAGAGATTAGACAATCCACAAACTGTACTGTCTGCTTTGAAAGTGAGGTTTCAGCTTTGCCTTATAGAATCAAATGTATTTCTTTGATTGCACATATTCTTATGGCACTTTTATCTTTCCCTTCCAACAATACCTTTCACCTAACAGAACCAGGGTTTGAATCCCTCCCCAAAATCTGTTTGTCTCATAGGTTTCTCTCCATCTATCCCCTAACCCAACCAGAACAACAAAAACTGTCCTCCTCTGATTCTGGTTCTGCAAGTTTGTTCTTTACACCATCTCCTCTGCTTGCTCATATGGATTTGTTGTTTTTTCTCCGCAAAAGTGCCTTGGAGTGATTGTGTTATATTTGGCGCCATATAAATAAAATTGAACCCAACATGCTGTTTTCAGTCTACCTGAAGTCAGATTGAAGTGCAATAGGAGGCCCGCAGTAGTTTGGCTGTGTTTTGGCAGAAAGGTTCTTGTGGCTGCACTCCATCTTGGCTGTGCAGGTTGTTTACAAGCAGGAGAAAGCTGCTTAAATGGGGTGCAGATGGTTTCTGAAGCGGTTGGTAAGCTGCTGGATTGATATCAGCTGATCATGAAAAGTGGATGTATGATCAACTTAAATCTCAGCTTTTGCTCATTGGCTAAGAAAAAAATGTTGCTCTCTTTCTCCCATGAAACCCTTTATCCATTAAAAGCTGAGTGATGTAGGTGCACACCAGTCTTTGTTGCTGTGCTGTAGGAAGACGTGGCGTTTTGTTTACTGCGCTGCACAGAGCCAAGTTGGCATCATCAGCGTGTATAGTTTTCTGTGCCACATTGAAATTGAGCAGTCATAACTCCCAACTGGCTCCAACAGTCAATGTTGTGTCTATGTCTCTTCTCTGTGGCCAAAACTTTACAAATAAGAACAAACTTTACTATTATTGATCATTGAAAAAACGTGGCAAGACTTAAGGCCCCATTTTCACAACAACTTTTCTAGTGAAGTTGCAATGGTTTTGCGATTTTTGTTGGATAAAAGTTACATGTTTCTGCAGAAACACTGAAAAAAATGTAATTAGCAACACAGGCCACAAGTTAGAGCTGTTTTTGTAATGATTGTTTTTGTAATGAAACCACTCTTGGATGTATACAAAGAACAATATGCCACAAACATTAGCAACAGCAAGTACACAAACATTTGTATGGAGAGACAATAAAGTTGCTGTTATAGTAACTGTCATCTATAAAACTACCAAGTCCCAGGAGAATAAGAACTGAGAGTCTTGACAGTCTGGAGGTAAACATTGTTGTTGGCCAGAACCTTTGTACCTAAATGTACAATGGCAGCAATGGCGGCATCCAGAGTGGCATGACTTCCAGCTCATATTCTTCTGGGACAGGCTAACTATATCGTTTTTGGTATTTCCATCTGAATTCTATAAAGATTGTTTACAAAACCTTTCTTAAAACACTAAAGTAAATACTTTTACTTGAAACATTGTGGAAATGAGGCCTAGCTTGATGTTTTGAACATGTTGCCTCTCTCCTGCAAAAGAAGTCTGCAGTCCAGAGTTTGATGAAAGTAAAGAAATATTTGACAATGAACTGTTCTCAGCACTTTACTCATTTATTTTACTTTCAATATTTTTTTTCCTACTGGCAAACTAGCATTAAGAGGGGATATATTTTGTTCCACTGGTAAAAAAAAAAAAAAATCTGAGATTTGAATAATAGAACGAGGGAAGTTGAAACTTGGTCACTTTCTGTTTAAAACAGAGGTAAAGCAAATCTGTCATGACAATATATGGAAATCAAATGGCAATTTTCATTCAAGTTGATTATAGTGGGAAACCCCATACTTTTACTGGAAGAAACATGAGTAATCTTGGAGAGGAAAAACAGATTCAGACGTGGCGAGAATCTATTCAAACAATCTGAATTTGAAAATGACAGGTGTGAAATTATCCTGGATATGGCAGGAATATGGATCTTGAGACGTACAGAGGAGAGTCACAATGACCTGCCGGTGTGTTCTCCAGGTACACACCAGAAATCTTTGCTTCACCAATATCCGTCATTTTATTTGGAGGCTAAGCTAATTCCTGCTGAGAACCTCTATTAGTGGACGGGAGTTGTGCTGCATTTCCAATCACTGAAGCTGTTTGTTGGAGTCAGGGCTTTCTTGGTGCCTGTCATCGGTCATAAGAGGACGATAAAATGCAATTTGGGAGAGTGATTGTTTAGTGAAGCAAGAGCAAATAAGAACTGGTCTGAGAACAAGTGAGGGGAAAAAGGGCCAGGGCAGAGTTCTAATGTAGTAATGACAAGATGTCCTGCATTCCCCTACTGATACCTAATTTGATAGAAAGATGGAAGAGCATCAATCCCACTGGTGAGACACACATGCTTGTCTGCGTACCGAACACAGCTCATCTACGAAATTGTAAAGCGTCTTTGTGGGGTTTGGACCGAGCCCGAGGGAAGGTCAACCTAGTGATATGACCTAAATGAGATTTTTCAGCTTATTGAGGTCAATACGTTTTTGTTTTAACTTCTGACTGATTCAACTTGTAAGAAATCAGTCTCTCCAAAAGTTTGATTGATACGCTCACAAACAGTGAGCTGGAGTGTGTGGCAGCTCACTGCTAGCTTGTTCCCTCAAGTATTCAGCCTTCAGTACCCACAGAGCAGCGCTTAGCGTCTACGTACTGACCGAGCTAGTATGCTGGAGACGTTGGAGTTGTGTGCAGCGTTGATGCAGAGACTGTGCAGGGGTGGTTTGCGGCAACGCGTTGCCTTCAAATATTGTTTGCGTATGGAGTATAAATTCAGCTTCATGGCATTTACCGTAATATGTATTCGTTTCGGCAGTCGGTATCAGCAAGTAACTAAATATTGTGGTACTTGATGTAACTCTACTCCAAAGTTTTATACACAGTACATACAAAGACTTCACATATTTTTGTTTTAATTTCGAAGATGTACAAAAACAAAACAAAAAACAAAACAAACAAACAAAAAACCCAGAACATCCAATTACATAAACAGTATTAAAGGGTCACACCATATGTGGTCGTGTCTTTTACATGCACGAAAAAGAGCAGGAAGAAGACGTGCTTATTTAATCCTGCCCCTTCACATTATTTCCATTGTCTTAATTTACAACAATATGTCATTATCACTTTCATGCATTAAACCCTACAATATATTATATACTATCAACAGTTACAACATACCTATCACTCAAACAGCACTACTGTATAAACAAACAATCCTTATGTCTAAACAAGCAGTGTACCTTGCCAGGATCAACTCTTTATATCTATTTTTGAATTGACACACATTTGAAAATTGTTTCATCTCCATGCAGTTTGTTCCATGATTTTATGCTACAGTTTGTAACACAAAAACTTTTAAGGGTGGTGAGGACTTTATGAGTTTTAAACTGTAACTCTCCTCTTAAATCATAACCTTTTTCTCGGTTGCAGAACAATTTTTGAATATTACCTGGTAATAAGTTATTCTTTGCTTTATAAAATATCTGAATAGTTTTAAACTCCTCAAGATCCATAAATTTAACAATTTTTGATCGTGAAAAAAGTGGATTAGTATGCTCCCAAGTGCCAACACAATTCTTATTACTCTTTTTTGCAGTATGACAGATTTTTTCAGAGAACTTGCTTAAGTATTTCCCCAGACTTCCACACAGTGAGTTAGATAAGGTAGTATCAGTGAGTTGTACAGAATATAAAGAGATTTCTAGTCTATCAAGTACTTAGCTTTGACCAGGACTGAGATGCCTCTGGATATTTTGTTTTGAACTTGTTTGATCTGAGGTTTCCAGCAAATGTTGTCATCAATCAGTACTCTTAAGAAATTGTTTTGATTCACCATTTCTATAGCGACACCCTCTATCTGTACTTTAGCTTGATTATTTATTTAAAATTTTTCAAAAATCATAATTTTTGTTGTACCCAGATGTAACGATAAATAATTTTTTTCAAACCATAATTACATTTTTTTCCAACTCTGAGGTGACTAATTCCAAAAGTTGCTGTAAATGCTCACCCGCTCCTAAGATACTCGTGTCATCAGCAAATAATACGAATTTCGCCATTTCAGAAACTTTACAGATGTCTTTGATGTACAGTATAAACAGTTTTGGTCCTGACAATGAGCCCTATGGGATCCCACACACAATTTCCCATTCAGAGTAACAGTCTCCCATCTTAACAAACTGTTTCCTGTTCTCCAAATAGCTTCTCACCCAATTCATTACAACTTCTCTGACTCCATACTTCTCCAGTTTATTGATTAATATGTCATGATTTATGATATCAAATGTTTTTTTTTAAATCAATGAAAACTCCAAATGTGAGTTGTTGTTTTTTTATTGTCTAGTAGAATTTGTAATCTCCTCAATGAGTTCGGTTAGAGCTAGTGTTGTTGACTGGCTGGTTCTAAACCCATATTGACTTTCTGGGAGTAAGTTGTATTTTTCTATGATTTTGTCTAATCTATTATTAAAGATTTTCTAAAGGCCTTTAGAAAATTGAGGGAGAAGAGAAACAGGCCTGTAGTTCATGAAGTGGCGTCTGTTGCCGTTCTTGTACAGTGGTATGACCTTGGCTGTTTTCATTTTATTTGGAAATTGCCCAGTTTGAAATGATGAATTGAAAATGTAGGTTAGTGGTATGGAATGACTTTTTTTAATGACAAACATGTCAGTTAGAATAACAGTTTCTATTATTTCTTTTTTGCCAGTGGCATGGAGAAATTTGGGTTTTTATCTAGTAATATCTCAACAACTTTTGATGATGCAGGAATTTTTTCTGCTGGGTTTGATCCTACATTAACAAAGAAGTCATTACATTTATTCTCCACCAAGTCCATACTAATAATCTTTATATCATTTTCCATAAAGTAATTTGGGAAATTGTCTTAACTGGGAACATCTCTAATAATACTTCTTAATACATTCCACATACCTTAAACCTTATTTTTTTATTTTTTTTTTTATTTTCCAGTATTTTATTGTCATAGTCCTCCTTACATGTTCTCATTATATTAGTTTATTTTTATATGTCTTGTATATATTTGTACCTCTATGGTTCTATATTTTATAAATTCTCTATAGAATGCATTTTTCTTTTTAAATGCATTTATTAACACCTCTGTGATCCAGTGATTATCATTAGGCCTTCCTTTTTTACTGCATTGTTTATCATATACTAACTTAAATATAGTCAAAAAAGTATCATAACATGATCATAAGTATCATGTGCGTGCGCGCGTGCCTCCTCAAAGCCGTCCTCGGATGTATTGTCTCCAAATCGGATCCTAAGTTGTTTTTACGAATCCCACCCGCAGCATAAAATGATGCTGTGTCAACTTGATTTAAACCTCCAAGTCAATTTATGCAACAAATCTGCAAAGCCACCAGGCTTGTGGGCGACCCCTCGCAACCCTCACGAAAGCTCCCTGACCCAGCCCTCGTCTAGCCAAACAATACGGAGGCAGTCAGACCCTCAAGGCCAGTCTATCAGTGCCCTCTCTTCATCCGTCACACTTCTCTATACCCCGAGGAAAGCTCATGCAGCATTGATATACAATAGGTTGAATGCAACAGGATGATTTCAACAACAGACATGCAGCAAGCGGTTCCACATTATTCATCTGGGGGTGATAAATTGAAGCAGACAAAGTGGGAAAGAGAAGCAGAAACTTTTTTGAAAAAAAAAAAAAAAATCAAGTAAGACATCCAGACTGACAGGGTGACAGCGATTGCATAAAAGGACTTTTTAAATCTGTCAAATAAATAAGTGGGAGAAGAAGCACTCCGAACTGAGTGCTTCATCAGATTTGTATTTCTGCAAATCCTGACTGCTTGTGTATTCTTTTCTTGCTACCTCTGCTCTGACAATAAAAAAAAAAAAAAAATGCATCTAAAAGCAAATTGTGGCTGTCACAAATTCACTTGTGTTCTTTGTCTTTCAAGAAAATACTATTTTATTCTGTTCATTTTGTGGAGCCTTGATAAGAGCCATACCACCAACAGCAAGAATTCACTTCTTCTAAATGCCATAAATTTCTTCAACATAATAAGATGGAGCTTAATGTGTTTTAAAAATAAATATGTTAATTGCCTTTCTGAGTTCAGTGACACTTATTGAAGTGACTGCGACATTGTCATGACATTACCTTAAGTGTTATAGTAGCTATTATCTTTCTGGAAATGCCATGCTGCTAAATTGGACGTCCAGCTCTTACTTTAGTTTCTGTATTTACTTATTCAACTTCTTGTCAACTATACTGTCAATTAAAAAATATGAAATAAGAAAGAAAAAAGAGCAGGTGAGTGAGTTCATCACAAAATCCTTTCTCAGAGGCTAGTTGGAGTTGGTTTTAACTCTTTGCCCCTTTTTGTAGTATTTTGGGTGTCCCTTTACACATGTTTGAGTGAAAATGGAAAACTTATTGTGTTTTAGTTGTCTGTTTATATGGCAATGGTACTTGGCATGACTGAAAGTGCAACTAATTGAAAACTCTAACAGTTAGTATGATTACAAAGCATGTATGGGGTGAGGATTGGAGGGCCCAAATACTCTGCTACACACATCAGTAATGAAAGACTATTAGAATATAAAAAAAAGAATTCCAAACTGAACTTTTCCATCCACCAGGCTATTACATGTTTCATGTAATGCTTCCATTAGCCTGTTACTGCTCTTAGCCACTTTCCACATCGGGGATTGATGTCTGATGAGTTTGGGGCATCACCCCATTAAAGTATGCAAATTATTGCTATTAAACACCAAGCAAGTAACTCCCAGCAATTTTTCCATTTCTTGTTCTGTTATTCCACTCACCTCTTGCCACACTCGAGCTCCCACGAACACACCCCTAGTGGTCATTTTCTACCAAGTCAACCCAGCAGAGACAATATAAAAAAAAGTCGGTATTGTATGGTCAGAATGCCAGGAAGTGAAAGGAACTTTCTCCGGTGCAGTGACAAACGTTCTGTGTTGAAACATAAAAGCAAAACACAAATAAAACCCTGTAACGCATTAACTTTGCTGTAATAAAATAATAACAAGTGATGTGTTAAACCCCTAATATATATTGAATATGTACATTTTACACAACTATCTTGTATAATGAGATTAGCAAAAGCATTGACATACCATTCAGGTGAAAGATATTTGTTAAGATTTTAACAACTAATGTTGGGTAAAGTAAATTAGTTCAGTTCTAAACCCTATATTGAAAAAATGTATGTTCTCTGCATTTGACAGTCCATATACAAACAGGCTACTTTACATTTCTTTGCTCGTTTTAGGTTGATATAATAAATGCAGCCTTTATTGTTGCAACATACAGTTTGTAAGACATTGTTTTTTATGTCTGTTAAATCTATTTTTATGTTTCTTTTAATGATTACCAGGAAGAAGCAAGGGCACTTATGACCTTCCTAGCAATGCTGGTCACTCACTTGCAAGCATGATGGCGTGAAGAGAGGAGAGCGCTGGAAATGTTTAATACCCTGGCTGTCTCTGCCAAAGCCATGTCAGTATTTCCTCTGCCAGGTTTTTACTCCAAAAATTATATTACAGAACTATGACACTTGATCTTTTGCTGTGACTCATATGTGAAAAGTGAATTCAGTTTTGAATCCTGTAAATAACCAAACCATATACTCCCTCAGTTGAGTCAAAACTCATTCAGTTTCACCTATTTTCTATTCTAATATTTTAGGATACATTTAGAGCTAATTATAATTTCACACCTACAGATCTTTGTGTGCAAATTCATACTGTGTCAACACTTGGCACAATTGAGGTGGAACATGCCCTGCTAACTTTGCACTTCTCATCTCCACTGTGGAGAATGAAAGGTGAGAAGTCACAAAAAAAAAAAAAAACATGTAAAGGGAGTTTTAGCTGTTGCTTTTCTGATAAACCAGGAGATCTTAGCCCCTGTTTCCGCAACATTTCAACTGAAAACACACACACATACACATAACAATACACTATGCACATTAACAATACTGAGTTGTCAGGAAAATCCCTAGTAAAACCTCAAGAAGACCAATTTCACAGAGAACAGACTGTGACCAGATGAAATGATTTAAAAAGTATTTTATTAAGATTCTTGCAGTGAGAGAGACAAGTCATAGTACAACCTTGGTCTAAGAATGTCCAGCAGTTATCTAAAATCTTCTTTCAACAGTTCAGTTTGTAATAGGGTGAAGCAAACAAGAGTAAAATATGCGCAAGTGTGAGCAGTAATAAGGCAAGTTTCAGTCTGCTCTTCCTCAGTCAAAGGGACCTGGGTACACAGCCTGTGAAGATCACACACGTCTTCATCTTTAATGAGAGACAAAAGCAAAAACAACCTTTTCTATCACGAGTACATGGACAATAAAATAGACAGACGACTAAGTTGGTTTGTTATTACAGTGACTCTTGACTGTAAAACTACCAAGTCCCAGGCCAATATGTACTGGCAGTCATGACACTGTGGAGGCCGCTATTGTTGTTATTCTCCACCTACTCGTGCATGTGCAGAAGAGGTATTTACTACGAATGTGGTGCGCATGTGAAGTAGCAATGTCTTCATAAGTTGCATTTTCACCCTGTTGGAGCATTTTCAAAAAGCGGCATTTTTCAGTGGCTCCAAACACCATTGGCGTGCAAACAAACACGAAAAAAACACAACAAATCTTTTCTGTCTTCACTTGCTGCCCGAAGCTGAGAAAGAAAAGACCTGATAGTCATTCTGCTGAAGAAAAACCTTCTGCTGTCCTCGGCTTCCTTCAAACTAAATTAGGTCTCATGCTGAAGAGAAAAAAAGAACTTGCACAGAAAGTCAAAGAAGCACAGAATTCTGTGGAGGTCAGTGCAATAATAGATTTAGTGAACATGGAAAATCAATACAGCGAGTGATAACTTTTCCATCTAAATGTACACTGACCCAAGGTCCCCTTTTGTTAAATGAGGCTTATCTACCAAACTTTGATGTCTGCTGACTTTTCCATATATTCACTCCAACTCCAGGCTTTGGATTTCTTAGAGATACACTTGACTGAGTTAATTACAGAGTCTAGAACTGTTCAGGTTAATAAGATTCACCAGTTGTAAATGTAATCCAAATTTTGTCAAAATCTAAAGGTAACTTTGTCTAAGTTTTCGTTTTTTCATCTTGGTTTCTTCAACACTGGTGATGATTTGTGTTTAATGGCAAGTATGTAAGGAAAGTAAATAATGGGAGGCTGAGATGCATGAAAAACATATACATTCATTAGACAAGACAATAAATCCTGAAAACTGCAACTACCAACCCTAGCACCCATACATGGAGATGTCTTAAACATTGTTCTATTAAGGCCTCATTTACATGATGTTTCAAGCGGAAAGGCATCATTGTTGTGTTTTTGTTTCAGTTTACAAAAAAAGTGCTGAAAACTCTGAAAATGATGTCGTTCAGTGATTCTCAAACATTGGTATGTGTATGACAAGTGGTACGTGAGCTCCTTCTAGTGGTACGTGGGGTGAAGTCATGAGTATATATCAATGACATTTCTTTGAAAAAATGTAAAATTCACAAAACAGTACGAAGGTTAGAAAAAATTTCAATCTGTCCATAGCAAATAGGGTAAGCCTCCTATGTTCAATGCTGGAAATGGAGAGACCAAGATTTTGTGAAAATTTTGAGAGACACCAATGTACTTTTTATGTTGGTCCACAGGTGGGCGCTGCTGTTTGTTTTTGTAATGAAACTACTCACATGCAGAGACAACAATACCTTACAAAAATTAACAACATAGTGAGTACAGGGACATTCATATGGAGAGACAACCAAGTAGGATTGGTATTAGAGAACATGGACTGGGAGACATGACACTCTGAAGGCAAACATTGTTATTATTCATCTCTCGCATAAGTGCACAAGGACTATTCACTACTTTGCACTTACACAGTAGCAGCCTTTCAGAAATGTTTTTCCACAGAGTTGGAGCATTTTCAAATGGTTCCACTTTGGGAGCCATTTTCTGACAGTTGCATTTTGACTCTGACCCCCCTTGTCGTATAAACGGACGCCCAAGCGCCTAAAACCGATGCATGTGGTAGAAAAGCTCTAATTTACGCATTCACCCATCAATCATAAGGCTGTTTTATCCATGTTAGGGTAGTGAGGGAAAAGAGTCTATCGCAGTAGACATTGAGTAAAAGTCAACGCATGCACCAAATAGGTCACCAGTCATTCACACGGCTAAAGTAGAGACACAGAGAATCACCGACCAACACACACACACCCACACACACACACACACACACTCATTCATGAAAACATCTGTATTTTACAGAACAGTCATAGGGTTTGATGATAAATGAATGAATCAGATCCCAAGATCTTTCCAAGCACTTTCTCCAGAATCAGACACTGAAAAACA
>OMNM01037030.1:0-16051 GCA_900302745.1 Parablennius parvicornis | reverse complement strand
TCATCTCTTGTACCCAGGCCACATATATGCACGTGCCAAAGCCTCCTCCCTACCCTTTACATCTCAATCTTAAGAAGCGACAGCAACAGAAGCATCAGCAGCTCCAGCGCAAAGAACGAGAAGCAAAGGTTTGATCTAGAAAGAAGTATTGCTGTGGTAATTGACCAAGGCACAAAGGGAATTCAAGTTTGCACTTGCGTTTATCCTTTTTAATGTATATTTCCTTTATTCTATTTTGTCCCTACAGGTTGTCCAAGCTGAAATTGCTCATTTTGAGACAAACAGAAGGAAACTTGTTACTTCTAGTTTCTCGTCTTCTTTAAGGTGAACAAAGAAAACATTGAGGGGAATTACGATTCTACCTGTGTTTGTATTACTGCTTTGTTGGCTTTTTGCCATGACGTCATATGTAATTTGCACCTCTTCTGTTCTAGTGGTTACCACTTTCCTCCAAATGATCCCTTCGGTGGCAGCAGCCAGGGCTGTGAAGTCCCTGAAGGTGGAACTCAGCTAATACTGCAGTCCAACAGCAAGTATATACAAGAGATTCGACTGAGGCTGGAGGAAAATGCTGCGACCCTTGAGCAAAGACGAAAAAGACGTGACAGATTCTTGGTGGAGCAACTGAAAGCCCATGATGCCCTGGAGGTGTAACTTTTCCCTCAAACATTTAACCTGTCAAATTTTAACTTACACGTCTCATAAAATCAAAAAACCCATTTTTAAGTTCTTTCTCTAAGTGTCTATTCATTTGTCAATGAGGAGCTTTCCTCAACTTCTCAGATTTAATGTTTTATCATTCATAAACACAATTTTGAGAATTAATTAGAAAAACCTTACACATTGTCTTTACTTCATAATCAGTTTTATTTTTTTTTTTTGACATTTATGGATTTTATGCACATTCAGTTATGTGACCGACTCCATATTCTCGCCACCTCTCAGGAAGCTAAGCGAGATGAGCAGCTGGTGAAGCGTCTGACCCGTCAGACTCGACAAGAGCAGCGCTTGGCAGCTCAGCTTCTCCAGATGCGTATGCAGAAGGAGGTGATTCGAAAGAACCGCCTGTTCCGAGAGCAGCAGTACCAGCAGCGCAGAGAGAGGGACTTCCAGGAGGCTCTGGACAGGGAGGCGGTGAGAACAGGATAAACTAACAACAACAAAAAATCTTGTTTTTCTTTTTTTTCCTATGAGGCTACATTATAAGTGGTCACACTTAAAGACACGATTTTCAGACTTTGGATAGCATGAAAAGAGTACTTGGTGCTGTAAAGACAAAGTAACGAAGCATCTCTAGATGAATGGTTGCTAAATATGCTATTATGGTATGCTTTGCTATAAACACACTGTTGTGTTGTGATCACATAATACATGCTTTAAGATTAGAAGTTAATTTCTTGGTTGTCTGCTAATACCATCACCTGTACTGCCAGTAACAGTGATTATATCTCTCTATCAGTCCTGTTTTACATTTTTGTAGAAGATCCTAATATGTATATGTTGAATGTTGAATATTATTCACCATACTTTTTCTGCAACAGCGGAGAGTAGCATGGAGATTTTGTTGTGCCTCTTCCTCTCATTCTAACTTTCGGCGTGGTGCTTGGTATAGGCTTTGGCTCAGCAGGCTAAGTTGGAGCGTACAGAAGAGATCAGGATGGAGCTGGAGTTCTCAAACAGGATGGTTGCTGAGCGAGCACAGAGCAGATACCAAAAGCACTTCAATAGCTGCAAGGAGATTTTGGAGCAGATAGTGGACTTTGCAACCAAGATGGGAGATTATCGACTGCTTACTGGGAAGTATGTAACATAATTGCATTAGGATGCAGTAAAAAAACAACAATGGTATTAGTCAATCATACATCTTTAACCAGTAATTCTCAGATGTGTTTTTGATGGTATTATCAGAAAACTTTGTAAACATGTCTTGTACAATACTTCATTCATGGCTTGATTGTCTGAAGGATATTAGAGAAGAAATGAAAAGTCAAATCCACAATTGTTTAATTTATGATCAATAAAGATAACATTTTAATTAAAAAAAAACCGTCAGATCTCAAAAAAAAAAAAAAGTGCAAACTTTCACGTTTATGAATATGAGCTACAGATTATAATATGGGCAGGAAGTCTGTGGTTAATTGCATGAATCGTTATGTAGAGTGTATTAGGAAAGTTTTTTGGAGGTCAAATTTATGTGAAGACGTGAAACTCTTTGCAAATTCAAGCATTGGTGTCCAGTGTCTCTTTGTTGTAACAATAACCTGTGGAAAATTACCATTATTGGGAAAATACTTGTACAAGTGACTAGCGGTCAAATAAAATCAGGAGATGTCAATATTATGTCTGCTTTTTCTCATGATCAAGTCCATCCTAACTGCGTCTGTGTATCTTGTATACCACGCCACTATATCATAACTAATACACGTCCTCTGTAATATCTTTTCACACTCATGGAGAGAATCAAGCAAACAAATGAACTTAGATTCAACTACGCTCAGATATATGGTCCAGTTTAAATTCTAACTTACTTTCCAACCCTTAAGCATGGCCTTCTCTAATTTTTTGCCTATGTGTCAAGTCTGATTCCAGAGAAGCAGATGAGAGAGTGGAAGGAGTTGTTTTTCAGTGGTCTGCCGCTCTATGAGCCAGGAACAGACCACCAGCCAGGGTTTGACGCCTCGGCCACACTAGACCCCGTAGAGCTTGAGAAGCAGGAGATACTCAACAACCTGGACTATGATCGATATACAGTGAGTTTATATTAAGAGTGCAGTGAGTTTTTTTTTTTGTTTTTTTTTTTAATGGAATAACTTTATAAAAAGATTTTACTTGAGACATTATAACTGTGTGTCTTTTTGATCCCGATGAAGTATGTATTATCTCTTAATAAAAGCCGCAAGCTTTGGGAAAACCGGCAATTCCTTTGGTCTCAGCCATGTGATGTGTGTGTCAGGATATGGTAGGTGAATGGGCCTGGCAAGAGGAAGCAGGGGAGATGAAGTTGCCTCTGACCAACAACAACATCCTTGGTCATGTTGTCCACCGACTGAGGAACATTGTGAATCCTCCTCCCGTCGAAAGGTCCTCACCTTTATTTCCCTCCTTCACCATCAAGGCCTGTACCCTGGGCAAACTCTGTGCTGTACAGACTACCTGCCTGTCCAAGACTGCTGAAGGCATGTGACCGCACAATGAATCACACACACACACACACACACACTCACAGTCTCCCATTGTCTCTCATTTCATCGATATTCGAATTAAAGATTGAAAATTCATTTTTGATAAGATTGTATGGCTCATGTAAGTATGTCTGCTGTTTTCTGATTCAGCACTGGGCATCTGTGTCTTAATGCTTGACATGTTGGTTAAGGAGGCACTGAATGCTTACAGGAATGAAGAGGTTAGTCCGACACAAGGAAATAATATAACATTTCTGCAGTACAAAAAATAAACACACTCTATGAATCTCAACATTTTTCAATGTAAGGTGCCGGTCACAGAGATGCAGGAAGATATAGACAGGGAGCAGCTGCTCACATCCAGCCCATCCCAAACATCTGGTGAGTTATTGAAGGCATCCTTGCTTTTTGTGCTGTATGTTAGCGATTAAAAGTGGAAAAAAGTATACTTCACAGCTTCCTGTTTGAACAGATCTATCACTTGCACTTCATTTTAGATCCTGATGATGAAGGGAGAACTACACAAAGTGATGCTAAAGTAGGTGTGATGTATATTTAGGTGGAGACTAACAAAAATTTGGTTTCCTTAATGATAAATAAGCAAATTCTGAAAAATTCAATCTGTAAAGTACCTTTTAGAAATGAAGACTTTTTGATTCATTATCTCACTGTCCATTCAGGCAATACTCGGAGCAAAAGCAGCAGAAGACCTCAGAAATGGAAAAACGATCTCTAATGAGCTCTTAGTGGATATTATAGTCGAGGGCATCCGGTAAATATGCTACATTGCTATAAATGACAGTATTTAGGGTATGATATGTAACTGCTGTCCAGTCATGTTTCAGAAATTCATTTTAGAATTATTTTGGTACCGATAAGTTAATATTTGTGCTATTGCCAAACGTGATGTAGATAAATTTGATACACCTGATCAAAACTGTCTATTCACTGAGAATCTGAGGGCTGCAGAGAATGATCATGTTTTTAAAAGCAGGCTTAAGACATTCCTTTTTAATAAGGCTTTTAATTAATGAACGATTTTTACCTGTTGTGGGATATTGTGGGGGTGGGGGGTGGAGGGTCGGTCAGTTTTGATGTGGTTTGATTTGATTTGTCCTCAGTAATCAGGTCCCAGCTCAGTCAGGTTGGATTCTGGTTGGTTTTCCAATGGACATCACTCAGGCTCACTTACTCGAGACAGCTCTCGGTGGGTCTGTAGGTGTCGGAAGTGAAGTTGTAGACAACAGGACAAACCTTGCTGCTGATCCTGATCCACCCAAGCCTCCACTACCTCCTGCACCCGCATTGGACTTGGCTCTGTTGCTGGACGTCCCCGATGAGCAACTGGTCACACATGCTGTCCGTCAGATGGGTATGCCTACATCAGCCTTGTTGCTGTCTGCAGTAGTTACCTGAGGTATGTGCTCATGTGCTTGTCTTGTTTACATGGGGCAGATACAGATCCTGCTTCTGCTACAAACTCCCAAACCACGGACGAGCTCCTACATCTGGCACAGATTCCACACAGGTAAAATAGCATGATCAAGTGGGAAGGGAAGCTAAGAAGAATGCATTACCTTCCAGGATTCCCATGTTTTCTGTGTCTTATGTGGTTTCCAATCACAAGGATTGCAGATTTCTGGGACACTTGGCCAGATTTAGAGGAATGGTTTGGAAAAAAGCAGAACATATTGGTTCGTGTTGACTCAGACGTAAATGACGAGGAGCTCTGCAGTAGGATTCACTCTGTCCTGCAGCAAGTGATGCAGACAGAAATGCAAGGTAATATATAGGACTGAAATTATTTGCGTCAGTTCTTTTATTTTCTGTATGAGTTGATGAAAGCCTGTTTTAAATGAACCAGATGTCAAGAAATTACCTTTTCTTTACAGTACATAACGTGCCTTTTGTAAAAAAAATATTGGGACATTTTCTCTCCTCAGCTTCTCCTTCTCCTCCTGCCGAAGATGCAGCGCTAGAGAGTGTGAAAAATCCTGAGACTTCTTTGACGTCGTTGGCCCCTGTAGACCACAGCCTTAAGGAGGAAACTGACCCATGTATGACGTCTGTTTCCACATCCAACCCGCACTCCCCGAGAGGTAACTGCATCATTCATTTGTCAGACAGACATGTGTTTAATGTATCTGACACATTCAGCACGAGTTTAGTTTGAATTAGAAAAGTGAAGCTAAATCACCTTTAAACTAAAATAAATCAGTTTGAATTGATTTCAATGGTTATTTTCTATGTATTTTGCTCCTTGTTAACAACTAGAACAGTCCATGAGCGCATCGCCTTCCCCAGAGTCCAAAGAGGATTTACAAACATTGAACAAAAATCCAACCAGTTCTGCCACATCCAACCCAGGTTCATCCAGCCAGGGCTACATGGACAAACCCATTCATCCAGTAGGATTTCATTTCTGTTCCTATGAATCAATGAATTTCTGTTTTCAACGAACTGTTTTTTTTTTTTTTTACGTATATATATTTCAGCCTGTTAGAAAATAATATATAAAGTTACACTGTGCTTTCATTTGTTTTGTTCCTTTTGTCATGCTAACACACCACTACTTTTTTAATTTGTTGTCGTTTTCCTCTCTCACTCCAGGAGATTCCAAAGCATCTTTGTCCATACTGGGATTCAGTGTGTGATTCTTATGTGAGCAATGTAAAAAGAGTAATGGAGCAGCTCCGCTCACAACAAACTCTGATTAGCAATCACCTCTTCCACATCAGGTATCCTGCCATCAAGTCTTTTACTACGTTCTGTCATGTACATTATTGCTCAATATTCACTGTTAACCCTGAAAAATGTCTGAATGTCCTGTAATAAATTAAATGGGATGTGTTCCTAAAATGCCAACTCTGATATATGCTGCATTATTCAAATTGTATATCAATGTTTTGGTTTTTCAGGGCAAGGTATAAGCATTATTTGGATCGTCCAGATTTGAAGCAGGAAATAGTGTCTCAGTGGCAGAAGGACTTCAACAGTGTCCATCATGACATGAGAGAACATGGGGATACCAAAGCAGAGCTACATTTGAGGCTGGATGTAGGCTTTAAAAAAAAAAGACCTGTACAAATAGCCTTAAAATGAAAGTATGGCATATATCAGATCTACTCTTCTGGAATGTGTACAGGCACTTCGAGAACGTTTGTGGGACATCAGCGATAAGCGTAAAGAAGAGGATGAGCAGGAGAAGGCTTCTCTCGTCTGTGATGCCTGGCTGGAGAATCACACTATGTTTCTGATCAACCACCACTGTGTACTTATGCAGGTATTGGATATAGTGTCTGTGACAGCTCTATGATCTCTTCACTAGGTGTGTGTGTGTGTGTGTGTGTGTGTGTGTGTGTGTGTGTGTGTGTTGTCATGAATTTTCAGTGTGTTAATTGGAGATATTCTTTTAGTTTTTTCTCAACATGACTTTTTTTAACGGGGAGGAAAAATCTCTTATATTTCATTTTGTGTAGATGGAGTTGAACCGTTTTCAAGAGACACTCTGTCTTCTCAGAGTCTACTATTTGGGCATGTGCAGCCAGACATTGCCCGAACTGCCCTCCCAATTGTTCTATCTACCCTTAATAGACACCAGAGGAGCAGAGAAGCAGAATGAAAGGCAAGATGTGTTCAATGAATAAGCAAAATGAACATATTTATATACATTAGTGAAACAAGATGGATAAATGTGGAATCATTTATAGCTAAAACGTGCAAAAAAATTTTTATACTAATTTTGCTTCACTAGTAGTAACCACCTGGCCACTAGCGTGATGGACCAGATGGATGATGAAGAGGACAAAAATGGGATTAAATTGTAAGAAAGAAACATAATTGTTCATATTATTTGTCATATTTGCTGATCACCCAAAATCCTCCCACGTATACCTAGTCTATATGCACCTGTATCATCTTTTGCAGTACTCCTCTCTTGAAACGTTCCGGATCCATTGGATCGGCATCCAAGTTGAATCAAGCTGAGGTCAGACTGGAGATACATTGTTGCCTTTTGTCCTGTGTTTTATTTGCTTAGATTCAGATTGAGCTTAATTCATAAAATCTTTTATAACGTGAACACAAAAGAACAAAATACACGTTTCGATGTGGACAGTGAAATAATAAATGAAAATAAAGAATAGTATATTTTCATATGCAAGAATAGTATTTGTGTAAGGATAGTGTTAAATACAAATAAAAAGAATACATAGAACAGATAACTTTCACTTCTGATGGCAGCAGCAGACACGATTTAAAAAAGCTCTAATCTGATAAGGTGATGTGTGTTTCGCAGACATCATAACATATAAAAAATAAATTTTTGCATTCAAGCTTTAGAAGAGAATTCATTTGTTGTGGGAAATATTGTTTTAATGAACCATTTTGTTGACATGCTGATATAGTGATCATGATAACTATTGCCATTTAATACTTTAGCCACGTGAGGAATTCATCAATGGCTACAAGGAAGCAATCAGGGCCATCTCCAAAATGGTAACGCACTTACTGAGTCCGTGTTTCAGTTTATATCTACATATTATGGAGCATATGTGTCTTTTCGGTGCTGACTTGCATGGTTTGATACACTTCTGTAGGTTTCAGCAGAAGCCCACCAGATGGAGACAAAAGAGCAAAAGGAGAGTGCACAACAGAAAGATATGAAAGACAGGAGGGACTCTGCAGGCAACAACAAAACAAATAAACAAAAGCAACCGCCCAAAAAACAGAAAGGCATGTCTGTGTAATGTTATAAAGATAAGAGCGAAAGCTGTTTAAAGATGTCACCTTCATCCTCCCCTTTCTCCATCTCCAGCACCCAGCCCTGCGTCGACTGATGATAAAACCTTGGAGAACACTCATGATCAGAAAATTGGGAACAGGATATATGAGGAGTATGCAGCTGCACTGAATCATGAAGGTACCGCACATAATCTCCCATACTGAAGGTTTTGACCTTTGATCATATATATAGTGAAAGGAAAATATGTTTAACCGTGCTATTATTTGCAGTTAAGTTACACAGTTATGAAACAAAGTAGTGAAGTGATATTTCAAATACACCCGTGTTTCTTTAATATCTCTTCATACATATTTATTTGGAATGCAGGCTCAGCATAGATGGCATATTTTTGTTCTCCCATTGTTGTACATTTGTACGCATGTGTGTTTGTTTTCTCCAGAGAATGCAGCAAAGGTCCGGATAGCACTGGTGAAAAGTCATGGACTGGTGATGGTTGAGTCCCTGCAAGGCAGAGCTCAAGAATGCTTTAGCTCCATGGAAGAGTGGTTACAAGCACGCTACCTTGCAGAAATGAAGAGGTGGGGTGTTTTGTTTTGGTAAAGCTATAGCGGTCAATACGCTCGCTTCATAATGACAATATCTCCAATTTGATCATGTGTTTGAGGTCTTTTTTTTTATTCTCCTTTTGTGTGTATACATACTACAGGTACATAAGTTTCCTTCAACCAAACAAAAACGTGTATCTAAGGTCAATTGGTGTAAATGTGCATGTACAGTATGTCTGTCTTTTTGAGATTGCCCTATGAGGAAATAGTGAAAGGTTCACAAGATTATATTTACCATATCAATGGATGATTAATGACACATTTTGACACAGATTTTACCCAGAAGAACTTATTTACTTGTTCTGTTTTCTCCCCCTTTTGTTAAGCATTGACCAATTAGCAGACGTCATTGGTCACCACATTGAGGCGGGCATTGCGCTGCAGAATGAGCTTGTGTTGGTATGTAATGACTTAAGAAATTTTTTATGATTGAATCCCAATATCTATGCAATTATGAATATTTCAACACTTCATTTTGATTGATCATGCCTCTTCTCCTTGCACAGGAATCTTCTGACTTCTATCTGAATGCAGACTGCCACATGGTGCACAGTCCGGCTCCCGGGACACGTCGACCGTCTTTTGAAAGTCCCACACCCTCCACTTCAACCATTGCTCACCTTCAGTCCCTTTTCCAGCAGCTATGTGTCATTTCTCCATCAGGTGCAAAAAGACGAAACATTGATTTGACCTTGTGAATCAATCCTCCTTCCCAGTGCTTCATCCATAATTCCTGTTTCTGTCTTCTTTTTTCTTTTTTTTTTACATTCAGGCTTCATGTGCAGTTCGGACTTCTTCAGTTTTCTTGAAGATCTTGTCTCGGTTGACATGAGCAAACACACCTTGCCAAAAACTTGGAGAGGCACGAATGAAATGCAGGTATGCATAAATTTAACAAACCTTAATACAATCAGTCAAATGAAATACACATTGCAAACTTTTTTTTTTTCTTGTTCCCAGTTGATGGAGATTGTTTCCTCGCTGACTGATGACTACAACTTAGTAGATTGGCGTCGGTTTCTGCTCAGTGCCGCTCTTCCGTGGCCTTTTCCCACCGTAACGCAGCTGTTGGATGTGCTTAAACATTTCAAGGACGCGGACACTGAGCACACTGGTTACATAAATGAGGAACAGTACCTACAGGTTTGTTTGATTGTAGATTCGCTCTGATTAAATGTTTGAACCGTATCAGTTCTTCTCTTCTGAACCACAATGTCTGATCTTCCCAATGACCTTTTTTTGTTTTTAGAATGTGTTTGACTAAACACAAAGTCAGGCTAATGCGGTGACACATTTATCATCCACATCACAGTCTTGATTTGATGTGTTTACTTTATTTCACAGCAGACAGAGTTGTGGTTTTCCACTGAGAACATTCAGATGGTGTCTGAGGACTCTTCTGAGCATGTGCATGAGGACCATCTGGCTAGTCTACCCAAGGTAACAGCCTACAAATCCAGACAAATGAATTTATGTGCTAAAATTTGTAATTTGCTAGCACACAAATAACAGTAAAGACAAACCATGTGAACTCCTACATATTTACTGGAATGTAAAATACAGCACAATGGAGTGTTGCTATTTTTAGGTTTGTGTAAAAGGACTTTGGAAGTTTGGTACAGAAGCATATTGCATCCACATGTAATAATTTAAATTGACTCTGTTGTTCTAAATTGATGGGTTAGTTATCTCATAATTATGGGAAAAGAAATTATTTATAAAAAAATAGTTGGCTCTGTTTTTCTAATGTTATGAGATAATAGTTTTCTGGAAAAATAAAAATTGGTTCTGTTTTTCCGAATTTATTAGATACTTTTAAATTAATTAAAACAATTTGGATGTTTTTCAAAATGAAAGACCATTATCTCATGAATTTAGAAAAATAAATTTTTTTCCCTCATTTTTTTTTTATCTCATCAATTCAGAAAAAAATTCAATTTAAATTTTTTCATGTGAAAGAAATGCTTAATTCAATACTTTTGTTTAACATAAGAGACTAGTTGAAAAACTGGTTGTACAGGTCACATGAACACCATGAAGTGTTGTTTTGAATAATTCAAATGAACTGAAAATATTAAATATGACAAATTTACAGTAGCACTTGTCCCTTTTAGTTCTTTTTCCAGCTGTTTGCGGAACACGCCAACTCTCCCTCTCAACTGGATTATGTGTCCATGTTGCAGTACTTTGCAGCCGACTCTCACCCCAGACAGGGTTTCATTAGAGCGCTCAGTGTTGTTCTGGAACAACACATTAAGCACTCTTCACTGGGTCATCTTGTAAAGGTGAATATAGTCTATTGAAGACACATTTGACTTCATTTGTCAGAAGCCATTAATCTCTATTACCGTCCTTTCAGATGGTTCAGGCTTGTAATTGAAAACCAACAAGTCGTATTTTAGTGAAGCAAACAATGATCGTTTTGTGCTGTTTGCAGTCTATGCCCAGCCTTGAAGAGACCTCCGAGCTTGATGGAGACTTCCGGAAAACAGACACTTCATGTACGTTAGCAGGTCATTTGGGGGAACAGGAAGTGTCCATCCCTGCTCTTATTGCGGTGGTCTCCCACAAAACTACCAAGATCAAGGAAAGCAGCCTTCATCCTTCTGACTGCCCAAGTCAAGAGGAATACACTGAGGTACAACAGGACTTAAATAAAACCAATGGCAGAATGATGAAATGAATCACTGACAGAAATGTTGACCAAATTATAGATAATGTGTACTGTAATAAAAGGAGTTTTCCCTCTGTACATAGTTATTCTCACTGCATTTATTAAATCTGAAATGGCACTATAAGCTTTCTTTATACTTCAAAATTCAAAGCAGTGACGGTGACCAGTGAGTCTCTTTGTTGAATCATTTGAAACGTCTGTGAATGAATTAGTTCATACTTTTTCCTTTTGAAAAATTGGGGATCTTCTGACCATCTCAATGTGTATGAAAGGCTGTAAGAGGTGTCCAAAGCAATGTTTATGAGCTGAACTCATTTATTTCTCCTGTGGTTTCAACAACGGTTTATTTTTTGCTGAACTTCAGGAGCTCACACAGTTATTCGTAGAGCTGGGCTATGATCCTGAGGACAGTGTT
The DNA here is from genome assembly GCA_900302745.1 of Parablennius parvicornis. Lineage (NCBI taxonomy): Eukaryota > Metazoa > Chordata > Actinopteri > Blenniiformes > Blenniidae > Parablennius > Parablennius parvicornis. The sequence continues at coordinate 4,431 of OMNM01037030.1, read as the reverse complement.
CCCTTCTCCATTCTCTCACAACACCCATTCATCCAGGCGCTCATGGAGGCATCAACACAGTACCAGCTTGTAGTAAGTTTTTCTCTATGCATATCTATGTTTTTATGTATTTTATTCAGATTTTTATGATTTTCAACAATAAAAAAATGTTGATTTTCTACTGCTATAAACAGTCACAAATCCCCTCTGTTTAATCTTGAAATGCTTTTTTTAAATCATCGTCTCTAAAATTGTCTCTTTTTTTTGATCCATGTTTCATTTCCCAGAATATTCATAGAATTTTACAGACACCTCAGGAAGAAGACGATAACAGCTTGACTGTTCAAGGATGAAGCTGAATCTGCATATACAGTATACACTGATGGATGCAAACTGTGTTGCTCACAGTGGTGACTGGCCAATAGAAGGCGCCAGAGCACTGCTCTCCATTTTTCTTTTTTTTCTTTTTTTAAATAAAATATATTAATAAATTGTGATAACGTCGAATTATGTTCATGCCAACAAACTAACAAAGAGCCCTGAACTATATGTGCTTCATTTTCTATCGTGTTTCTACAAGATGTAGCGATGGAGATAATGAACATTGAGTCCCTCATTATTAACTCTGATATAACGATTCTAAGTGAACTGTTTGAAAGGGGAGGTTTGGCTGAGAAGCTGCAGGTCTGGTTCAACTTTCTCCTTTATAGTCATTTTTAAATGCAAACAAACAGATATGTGTTCAGAATTTAGTAATTGTGTCCAGGTTTCTTCATGTTTATAAATGTTTGGATATGCTATTAATGACTGAAAATCTAAGAGCTTAAAAAAAAAAAAAAGCACACAGCTTATTTTGGAAGTTTTATTTAAGGTCCAATTCTAAAATGCTTTGAAACATGGATTGATATGTTGGTGAGAACATACCTGAGGTTGGCATAGTTTTCAATAAACTCGGGTTAACTGTCATTTCAAGTAAACCGGCCCAAAAAACACATTCATTTTCTGAAAGGGACTGATGAAGCATCTGCTTGTATTTGTTTACAAGTATGTTAATAATAGTGTCATTTCAATAAGCGCTCTCTATTCACTAGCTGTTTAAAAGTTCAATAGTTTTCATCACTGGGGGCTTCTCTCAATTTTCATCTCTTCATTTTCTTTACATTCTCATTGCTTTCAGCTGTGAAAAGTCCATGCATATTTCCGCATTCCATAAATATGTTTGCAGCTATCACTTGATTCATTCTGTCATAATGACGAACTGATAGAGGCTGGAATGATGACACATTTCAAACAGTCACGTCAGTGGCAGCAGGATTGACCCTTCTGACTCGCCTTTTTTTTTTTTTTTTTTTTTTCCCCCTCGACACACTCCAGCAGTTTTTCTGACTAACTCGTTTTTCTAATGACCTCTCTGACACAGAAAAGCATCAGTTGCAGCTACAATGAGTGCATTGTCCAGGATAACCTACATGTCAAGCCTGACTTGCCTGTTACTGCCCGCCAGGACACCCTCAGTCATCTATCAGAGATCATCCTGCACCAATAGAAATATGAGTCACTGCTGCACTGCCAACCAGCCAAGGTGATGTGCATGCCGTTCAGAAAACGAAGTTCCTGATAGATATAAATCAAAATGAATGTCATTTTATGGTATTAGTTTTGATGTTCTCATAGAGGAAACTAAGATATGAATCCATCCTTAAAAATCTACTGTTAATGTATCAAACTGTTCTTATTTGAAAGCATATTCTTGAATCCACAGATGGAGGTGGCTTTATTCTGTCAGGAGGCTTGAGAGGAGGAAGCTCATGCAAACATTTCCATTTGCCTTAATGCAATACAATGGGGGCTTGGGGAACCCCGCGCTCCCTCCCTGTCCCGCCACCCTTTCTCTCCCTCCCTTTCATTATCACTGCAGATCCAGGGCTCTTGGTCATACCAGAGTCTGACTTTTAGAGAAATCGGAGCCGCTCGCACATGACACGTAGACAGAATCATATGGGACAGATTTACAACCAAAACTTTTTTAATGATACGAAATAAATCTTTTTACTTTGTTAGCGAGACAAAGTCTACCCTTTTAAGATAAACGCTGAGGATTTGGGACGTCGCTTTTATCAACTTCACAATCATGGATCTGAGATCTAAAGGAGGGCTTTCCGTAGCTAATTTGGCAAATGATAACGTGAGAATGTCACTTCTGGTGTTGATACCTCTATTTTCTTCCATTAATTTCCACAACTTAATTCAGCAGCCAGCAGCAACCGTTCACTTCTTCTAACTTTGATGTTGTAGTGGTAAACAAATACTTATTGTTCTCGCTGAAAGATTTTGATTCCGGTTGAATCTTAAAAACTTCGACTTCTGGTCAGCACTCTTAACAACAGCATGGGGATTATATTTTGGACCTTTTGTCTTCTGGCTCTTCCACTGCTTCAATCTGCCAAGATCCTGACTGTCTGCATGATTGGTGAGTGGTGATTTTTAGAATGTGTTTTTTCTCATGACAAAAGTACCAACTCAAATTGTTTGAGTCTTACACGACTGATTCTTACCAAACTACACAAACCACCTCAGTCGTTTTTGAAGAAATAGTGTGGGCAATTGTTTCATTACAATACATTTGTATATCTAATTCTTTGTAATGTCACTCTCTCTCAGGAGGGAGCCACTACTTATTATTTGATGAAATTTCTCATAACTTGCACCAGCACGGCCATGAAGTCCGAATGCTCTTTCAACGGGGGAACCCTGTTATTACCGGTAACATAGTTCCAGCATCACACAAGTCAAGATATTTATAGCACCGTTTTTCATCATCATATTTCCTTCCTCTCAGGCTTTTCCTATCTCGGCCGCACAGACAGTTATAAGAGGAGTCTTTGGTCTTTAGAAGAGCAATACATCAAAGAATATAATGACTGGTTCCGGGAGCAGCAAACACAGTTTTTCCTGGGAAGGTATCATGAAGATTTTAAAGGAATCCCCAAGTTGTTCATGTTTCAGACTTTCAAACCATCTTGATTTTATGTAAACAGAAAATACGACATCATATATTCAAATGGTTTCTTTCTTGCTCTTCCTTCCTTGTTCTTCTTCATCATTCTTTTCTTCAGGCATGATTTTAATGACTTTTTGAACTTCATGGGACACCTGTCCTTCCAGTGTGACCAGCTGCTGGGAGACAAAGACATGATAACTTTCCTCCAGAGGGAACGCTACAGCATCATGATCCTGGATGCTTTCAATCCCTGTTCCTTCATCCTGGCACATAAACTTGGTGGGCATATCTGCTGTTGTGTCATTAAAATAAATAACAACAAGCATTTCAATTGCAATCTTGAATCAATATCTTAGTAAGCATCAATAATTCAGCTCGTACATTGTGGAGATATTCTCAATCTCCTTTTCTATCCACAGTGAATATTAATTCAGTCGGGGGCCTTAAGGTTTATCTCATGTTACTCTTGATTTACTGCAGGTGTCCCCTACATTGCCTTCTACCCCGGCACTCTGAATGGACCTCTGTCCATTGCACTGCCCAGCCCCGTCTCCTACGTTCCTGTTTTTGGCTCCCAGCTTTCCCACCACATGGACCTCTGGGAACGTGCAAAGAACCTCCTATTTTCTCTTCTGGCTCCTGTTGGTAAGGAAGTTTTTACACTGAATTAGACTTTGCTGCATGTATTGTTTTGGACTAATTAACATCACACAAATTAACTACTTTGTCATGAGCTCCCTGTATATGTCAATATTGTGACTCAATCCATTTGTAAGATGTCTTCCCATCATATTTAAATATGTCTTCTTTCCTCAGTCTATATTAGATCTGCAATACTTTTTAAGAAATGCGATGTTAACTCTTTTCGCCTTGATATAACATCTGGTATCAACAATCTCTTATTATTTTGACTCTGATCAATACTTCTTTTAAGCAATTGAGGGAATAAACATAATGTAGTAGGATTAAAATTTTGCATTTTTTTTTTAAATTAATTTTCTATTATTATATTTTTTTATTTGATCTTGTGTTTCAAATGAAGGTCAGGAAATTGTGTGGCTGAAATTTAAACAAGTAGCCGAACGCCATCTTGACTCGGGTCCGCCCCCTGGTGGTCTGAGCGAATTACACCAAGGAGCTGAACTCTGGGCCTTCAACACTGACTTTTCACTGGAGTTCCCCCAACCTCTCATGCCCTACACTGTACTGGTCGGGGGTCTGCTGAATAAACCTGCAAAGCCATTGGAGCAGGTATTTTGACGGTCAAATCTAAAAACATAACTGTGAAACTTTCCAAACTTTTTTATATTCACTCTTTTGCTCTTCTTCTTCTTCTTCTTCTTCTTCTTCTTCTTCTTCTTCTTCTTCTTCTTCTTCTTCTTCTTTATTAAAGGCAGACGGCACTGAAAATACTTTATTATCATTATACAAAGTACAACGAAATTGGAGAG
>OMNM01037029.1:12804-26784 GCA_900302745.1 Parablennius parvicornis | reverse complement strand
TCAACACACGCCACACGAATGTTTGGCCCCTTCCTCGTGGAGCTTCTCTCCTTTTAAGCCTTCCCAGACGCTACTGGAGAGACACAATTAGACCGTGATGAGCCACAGGTGTGTCAGCTCCCCACTCAGCGCCTCCCTCTAAGCGGCGGCCCTCTCGCTCAGCTGCATCACCGCTTGGCCACGCCCGCACGCACGTCCACAACTATCAAGAGGGGCTTCGTGCTGTGCAGCAGCTCCAAGATGCACATAATTATATGGCAAGAAAGAGACTTGTGCAAGAAGGGTACAAGAAACAAATACAACAAGAAAGCAACAAAAAGTAATGGGAGTAATAGTTTTTCATCTGTAAAAACTCCAGAAATTGATTTTTTTTTTTTTTTTTTGCCTTCCGCTCATGGAAAATGACTTCACGGTTTAAAGTAACTAAAAGCAGGATGTCCATACATCCATCTTCCTGGAGCTTTAAAATACGGCGGGAGGGAGATTGCGAGTCCATCACAGGGCAAAACCAGAGAGACAACCCAGAGAGACTGCCACGGGCAGTTTAGAGAGACACACTAATTCACCCTCTACAACAGACTACCTGGAGAAAACACACACACACACCTGCACAGGGAGAACATGCAAAGTACTTAGGGAAAAGCCTCCATGACGGTAATCAAAATCTTGGATATTATAACTGTGTGCTAATCACCTCGAAAGGTTGAAGATCAAAGCTCCAAAGCCACAGTCAACACTATTTACAGCTTTTTCAAAGACAACAATTGTAAAAACCAATAATGTTTCAATGGCCAACAATGTAATAACTGCCTCTATGTAAAATAGTCGGGAGTTTTTTTTTGTTTGTTTGTTTTTTTTACAGGATTGATAGTGTTGCAGAGTTTGTCCAATCCACTCTACCTATTTTTCATTAGCAGCTGCACAAAACTTGTAAAAGTGTTTATTTCCAAGAAATACATTGGCTATTTGAACATTTCTTTTTAAAAAAGGTCATTTTGGGTTTACAACATGATTGTTTAAACTATGAAGGAAATTATACAAGAAGCTGCTGATGTAGTTTCTCAGGCAACAGAAATTGACTTTTCACATTTAACATTGTGTTGCAGAAGAAAGTTTAACAGTGTTTGTGAGCCAGAGGTCACATGAAGGTTAGACCTCCCCATAGTAATTATCTCCCTTTAAACTTTCCTGTTACATGGCTTCTAATAACTATAGATCATGGTGATAATAATAAGTCAAATTCAAGCAACACATCAATGTATTTCACTGTGTTGATTTTGTGTCTGCGTTACAAAAGTTTGTTTTCTGTTTCTCAAAAAGAAAAACAGACTGACAGATTATCTCGGTAAGGCATCAGCAGAACATACTGTGTCTCCAAATGAAAACCATTCTAGCGCCGAACATTTCTCAGTGTCGTCTTCCTATTAAATGACATACCGACGGGCAAATGGGAAAGTGATGCATTAATCAGTGCGGTGAGACGTGTTTGCTAATATGACTCACTTTACTTTCGAACATACTCATCACAGAATGTTGATTGCCGTATAGTTCTAGACCTTTAAATGGATTGAAGTATACCTCCGTGTACACCATGGTAACAATAATGGCTTATTTGGTGTGTGGGCGGTTTGGTGCAAATGCGACCATATTTCTTCAGAGTAATTCACAGATTCAATTGTTTGTGTGAAACACTGTATCTATTAATAGAACCACATGCAGACAAGTCGCTGCCAGCTTGCAGCAATTGAGAAGGGGATCCTTTACCATGATTGCACACATGGACCATACTCATTAATCAGAGAGCACATTGCTCACTTAAACATACCTGATCCATCTGTTGTTCCTAACGCTACTCTAGGGCTGCCAGAAAAGATACGCTGGGGCCAGTTAAAGCAAGGAAACTAATCAAATGCTCCGAGGTATCAGTGATGATGGTACCAGGAACATTTCTGCAGTAAAAGTTCAGAGACGTATAAACAAGCTATAAAACATCTAAATCTCGACTCGGTTAAAGGAGCAGCACAATACTCTGCAAAACCTAATGCACTGGGAAATACTGTTTCCCCATCAACTAAAACCTTAATTGCACATTTGTATGCTGTTTATGAATATATATTTTTTTGAGTTTTACCCCAGACACGCATTTACCATGAATAATGACATGATGATCAAAATGCAATGTAAGATATTCCATGGACAAGTTCCAGGATAAACCTTACTGCATGCAGTGTGATACAAATTAATTACTTCTGTCCTACACCAAAAGGGCATATTCACTTTAATGGTTCACTTCAAGAGTAGGAACATCTATGCAAACTACATTAACATCAAAGACTATTAAGACAAATTCATAAATAAAACCATTCAAAAATAATTGCAATATCATAAACAGGGATTCATGATAAGCTGTATATATGGAGCACCAGGCTCAAATATGAAACTATGTAAAGATTTAAGGATTGGTTGGAAGGAATGTTTTCAACAGTCAGTCAAAAAATTATTTTCATCTGTGGTGGCTGCAACGTTAATATGCTGAATCCAAATAAGCACAAAGCAACAGATGAATTGATCATTACTATGTACGGTATGAGCTTATATCTGAAGATTACCACACCCAGCAGAACAACATCACACAGTGCCACATTAATTGACAACATCTTCACCAATGATGTTGAAAACAACACAGTGAGAGGACCATTAATCAACAACATCAGCGATCACCTGCCAGTGTTTACAGTATATGACAGCAACTACAGAAAAAAAATCAACCCGAAGTAAAACAGAGGAACAGACGAAACCATTGAAGCATGAAAAAAATGACTTAATGGCTCAAAAACTGGGGAACTTCATTCAAAGAAAAATATATAAACAATGCGTATAATACTTTCCTAGAAATATTCACATCACTATATGATAAAAACTGTCCAATTAAACAATATAGCAGAAAACAAAAACAAAAGGATCGACCCTGGATGACAAAAGGATATAAGAATGGATGTGAAAAGAAGAATACATTGTACAGACAATTCATCAAACAAAGAACTAAGGAAGGAGATGACAGATATAATAATAATAATTAAAAAAAAAATACAAGAATATGTTTGCTAAAATTATAAGGGTCTGTGAAAAGGAAAGCTATAGTAAATTATTAAATGATTATTAAAAAATAATATGACATGAAAATGGAACATATTGATTAGTCTTATCAAAAATTATTCTAAACAAACAAGTTATCCTCAATATTTTATTAATATTGACAAAACAGATAGATGGGATAGTATTCATCATTGTGCTTGGACATTGCTTGTGGTGTCCCCCAGTGATCAGTATTGGGTTTTTCTATACATAAATGACATTACAAATTTATTAAGTCATAACTTTTTTTTTGCGAATGATACAAAATATTTTTTTTCTTAGGGCTGACTGAAAACAAGAAATGGTCACATTTGCAAACTAAAAAAAGTGGTTTAACATAAATAAATGACCATTAAACCTATAAATAAAACAAAATTCATGGTATTTGGCAAAAGAAATGCATATGCACAGTTAAAGGCAGATGGATGGACATTGAGAGAGTTCATTAAAGTTAAAGAAAGTAAGTTTCTTGGTGTAATAACTGATGATAAAATAAATCGGAAATTTCACATAAAACACATTCAAAACAAGATATCAAGAAGCATTTCAATGCTCAGTAAAGTAAAACACATTCTGGACCACAAATCATTTTACATTTTATACTGTTCACTGGAGTTATTATATCTAAATTACTGTGCACAGGTTTGTAGCTATACATACATATGCAATAATGATAATTCATAAAACTAGGTATAGAGATCATACTAATTCCCTCTTTTCACAGTTTGGAGGTGGAGATCATGCAGTGTCCAAGCACGACCCAGTTCAAAGAAACTGTTAAAAGCAGTGGTGCATTCTTTCTTTGTTTATGCAGCTTCGGGTAGCAAACCATCAGCCCCTATTCCAACTGATATTGGGTGAAAGTAAAGTACATCCTGTACATGTGAGTACTACATCCATGATCATGTGAGAATACTAAGCACTAAGCTGTGCCGTCCAGAAATGCAAATTTCTTATCAAATCACCTGATCAGAACCCCAAGGAACTCATATTATTTTTTCCATGCTTTTATCATAGCCAGTAAAGCTTTACTGTCTGATTTATTATACATATTTTGAATTGCATTTTCTCTAAATACATTGAATTACACAATAGTAAATCACATCTTTTTTTTTTTTATTTTATTTTTTTTACATCCACAAGTATCAGCAATAACTCCTCGTCAGTTTAGGAGAAACTGACTTGGTTTACTGCAGTGAATAAAACCACAAAAGTAGAAAGCTCCATGCTTGCCCTGTTTGTCCCGACTTTGCTTTTGTCCCAAGCAGGCCCCTTGCTGATACAAGCCTGTGCTTTAGCAAGGCAGCCTGTCGTTTTTTATGATGAAACCAGATGAGATTTAGAGAGGGATCTGAGAAGAGGCGGTAAAAAGGGATAGATTTTTTTTCTTTTTTTTTTTCCCTTCCAACACCACAGAGGAGGAACTACAACATCCGATTTTCATTTCAGAGGGAAAAACTCAGGGGGGACTGAGTTATGGACATGACAACAAGCATTGTTTTACTGCCATTATGCACTCTCTTTGTCTATTTTGCTCTGTCGTTGTGATAAGTCTGTCCCTGCCTGTCTGCCTGATGTGTTTAGTTGTCTGCTCGTGGAGTGTTTTCCTTTTCTTCCTATTTCCTTGTCTTACCGGGAGTCAGTTTGGTTAGGAGTTCCAGCGCTATTGTTTACCTTCACATTTATGCCTGTCAAAACCATAACAGTACCGTTTAGATGTGTTTCTTTGCCTTTGATGATTGCTGGTGCCCTTTTAATAGATGCAATGTTCAGTTCCCCTGCTGATGTGCCTCATTTACAGGATCTATCCATCCGCAGTCCCAAACCACCTTGGCCCTCTTTGTATTCCTTCTGGGGTCCGTGGGGATAGTATTGAATTTACATTGGGGCTCAGAATTGGCTTTACATTTGTGGTGTCATTAAACAAGACTGTTGGTGAAGCAGTTGGTTGTTCATTATGTGGGTTAGTTTTATGAGCTGTCCCCCGGCTTGTGCAATAGTCATGCCTGTGATACATGCAGATAATTATCCATCAGCAATCATCTCTCAGATGGTCAATAATAGTACGACATTAAGCTGATAAAGTGTAGGTATAAGTGTTACCGCAACCCAAGAGGGACTTTTCTTTTTTCTTTTTTTTTTTCTGTCGAGAAGCGTTGTACTGCTCTGTTGTGCTTCATGAGAGCAAAGGCAAGGAAAGAGGGAGTAAGATACTCTTTGTGGTTTGAGGAGGCAGGAGGGGTCTTATATTGTGGCCTCTGGGAAACACATAAAATCACACAAACATGTTCACGAGGAGGAGGGGAAGAGCGTAGAAAAAGAATGATTGCATAAAATGGAAATGTAACACATCTCAGGAGCCCTTGAGACACAGGCAATGCCATATATAGCCAGGTTTGAACCCCTGTTATAAACACAGGAATTATCAAGAATGGAAATGTAGTAACTTAAGAGACCATGCAAAGAAAGAACCACACTGTGATTTCTACACTGTCTCACCTTAGATAGTCTTGCTTAACTAAAAGAGCCCTACATACTGTAACTCACTTTGAATTAAATTAAGGATAGGGTTTGAATTAAAGAAAGTTACCCTATCAAATCCTATGATGAATAAAGCATTATCACAAGTTCAACTGCCCTCTGTGTATCAGGTAATGATAAGATTGATGTCCAGTGCTTCCACAAAAAAAAAAAAAGAAAAATAACCCCATGTGTTGTTTGTGAGCTTATTACACAATTTCATGATTGCAGTGGCTTCTGTTGAACAATAGATGAATAAATAAAGAATGTAATGATTACATAGTGACAATCTGTATAGAGACATGACTGGTGTCTATAGAAATCGGTTATGTCTTCTGCTTCAAACATAAGCAATGAGAAGTTGGGACACATAGACTGGAGATGGAGAATTCAAGTAGGAACCAAAAAGCAAATATATGTCATTGCTTCCAGTGTACCTAAGTGTAGATTACTACCACAATGAAATGCTTCAAGAGATAATGAATCTTTTAGTGGACCTTTCAGCCATTTTGTGATTAATATAATGGACACTGATGAAACTGAGCCACAGTTACAAAATACAGCAGCATAGTTTTAGCATGACTTAGGTCCCGTAGATGTGTGAGTAGATGGACAGCTTCCAGAGTGGCATGGCTCCCAGGAGAATAGGGATTGGAACTTGGTACTTTTATATCGTTGAAGGACACTTGTAATAGCAATCTAACAATCTAACTGTTCATTGCTGATGTTTTTAGCACGTGTGTGCTTCCATTACAAAAACAACCAACGGCACCAACTCATGTCCTGGCAGGCTACTACCTACATCCTTTGTAACGTTTCTGGTGTTTATCATAAATGGACAACCTTATCCAAACCTTTCTGATATGAAAATGCAAAAACAATGTATTTTCAATTGTCATGTAAATATGCATAAAAAACAAAACAAAAAAACAACTGAAATAAATCTTGAAATAAAATCAGTTACAGTAAGAAGTAAAAGAAAAAAAGGATGAAAATGTCAAGAAGACGCAGACAAACAGCATCCTCCAAGCCTGAGGCACAATTACTGCTATTACTGCCTTTCTGAGAGATGTAGTGGAAGTTGAGCGGATTGATGATGTCTGGACAAACAGGGAAGAGAACGAGGGGACAAGTGGTGGTAAGAGGGTGCACAAGGGGCGAGGCAGGGAAGTGCCGGACAACAAGCAAGTAAATAAGAAAATTGGAGAGCAGAAGAAATAAGGGGCAGATAATGATATGGTCACCAAGGGGTGAATGTGTAACGATCAAATCTTTTATACTTATAGATTTTGCTGTTGGACTTTGTGGTTGTCTTTTATTGAGGTCAGAGGACAAATGGGCAGATGTAGAAAATTGCTTCAGGACTGTAATGGATGTTTCATAAACACACAGAAAGAGAAAAATGTGTTGTTGTGAAACTTAACAGAAAAACTCAAAGTGGACATACACTACAAATCCATCCATCCATGATTTAATGCATATAAGACAGGGGTGCCAAACTTGTTTAAAATAAGTTTAAAATGCAATAAGAGGAATAATATAGCAAATTAAGTGAAATAAAACTAACAGAAATATTTCTAAGAATCTAAATTAATAACTTGTGAAAATGAAATAAAAAATAAACCCAAGACATAAAAAGAAAGATAATTTAGTTAAAAAACAATTGACAACACAAATCAAAGTATTACGTATATTAAAATCACTAAAACAATATCATAATAGTGAGAAATTAAAAAAAAAAAAAAACGTAATACTTCTGAGTAAGCGCTAAGCTGGTGAGGTACATTCTATTGTTTTGTTGACATGTTTCAATAGTTGCCCTCACATTGTTGCGTGCAGTGGACACATCATGTGGTTCTGGACTCTCCATGTTGTTTGTGTGCGAGGAATAAGAAATAAATGAACCCTTTTTTTCAGTGTTTTGTGCTTACATAGCTTTAAATTCCCCAATACTGAAGTATTTATGTGTATGGAGGGTTTGTCAGACTGCTTCTTTCTTTTTGCTCTGCTGATTAGTATTTATGCTGTGCCCCACTCTGTTCAGTGAATTGAAGCGGGGGCAGTTTACTTCCTCTGGACAAACATGTGTTCCAGTCTGTTTCTTTGAGTATTATTTTTATGGGGTATTCTATATTTACCCAGGACATTGTTGTGGTACTGCATTCGATATTCATAGCTGTTCTCAGGTATGGGTCTTTTCAAAGCATGTACATATATTTATTTTGTTGCATCATCGTGGGACTTGGGGCAAAAATACCATAAATAAATCATTATAATAGCTCTGAGGAAGAAAGAATTTCAGGAAGACCTTCAAGAAACTAATGCAATTTTGAATGTTACATTCTATAAATAATCCCAACAACCTCAGTCAACCAAGCAATGGTTGAGTTATTCATTTATTCATTTTTGCCCATTTATTTATTTTCAGGGTCAACAGTACAGAGGAACAGAAGCCTTTTTTTAGGCTGTTAAAAAGAGCAGAAAAACTAAATCGATTTTAATTTCATGCACACCTTCACTTTGAATTAAGACAGTTCCATTTTCCTTCAAAACAGGTGTTTAACCACAAATATTAATATTGGAAGAGCTCAAAAAAAGTGCAAGATCAGAAATGTATTTTCATTAAGAGTAATTTTATTTCATAATTTTTTTTTTTTTTTGGACAGTCTCATTGCAATTCTTGCCTCTGGCATATGTGATCTCCTCTTCTCCGCTGTGTGTTACATGATTAGAGCAGGTCAAAAGCTTTTTAACTCTCCACATGACGTGAAATGATGTTCAAATGTCAACCTCGATGCATCGCTTCAACAAAATGCAGATAACGTGTGTACATAAACACAAACTCTTGTCACCGATGTGTGTTTACTGCTTCCGACGCTCCCTACCATACTCATTATCTCTCCAAGTATTTCGTTGGATGTTTATCAAACCAAAACTAAATCGTAAATATGTATTCTTCTATATTTGATATATTTAGATAATAATCTTAGAAAGTAAAGGCTTGAATCTATGTTTTAACATCATATCTATACCTATATCTTTATTTCTATTTATCCTTTATCTCTCTCTCTCTCTCTCTATTTATATATATGAATTGACAGAAATGCTGCGTGTGACACATGTAAAGCAACAAACACTATTGGCTACATCAATCAATATTTATACAACGATGACATACGCACGCACGTCTGCAAAGAGATCGAGGGCTTGAAAAAGCCTCCTTTGTTTGCAACCTCTGCAAATAGAGATAACCCCTCAGTGCACAAACACACATCCTCCAACACACACACACAGCAGTGTGACACATAGTGTGCAAAACGCAACGGCACACACAGTCCTTGACCCTTTTATCTATGTCGGTCATTCTTCATGTGATGATGACACACACCCGCGCACATACACACAAATCTTATAACGTACAGTATAATGTGACACATTAGAAGTGCGTGAAGCAACACACAAGCACAAACATTGTTCGCCCTCATTATCCATGCCAGTCATTCTTTACAAAGTGATGACTTTATAAAGTCCACCACACACACACACACACACACACACACACACACACACACACACACACACACATGATGTGTTGAGAGTTGGAAAAGCTGCACATTTGTCTCAGTGAGTCCTCATCTTGGGTGATATGTCTCCCATGCACGGCTTTATATTTAATAGTGATAAATAGAGCAGCGCCCTCGTTGCTGTGTGACGACATGAAGCATACATCAACAGAAAAATTATGCGGAAATAGCAAGTTTATAGTTTTTATCCTGTCAGTTATATTTCAGCCACAAGATTAATGTCCTTAGTTAATGGTTGATTTGATTCAGACCTTGACTTCAAACCTGCGCTGTGGTATTAAAAGTGCCATTGTTTGAAACTATTCTGCACAAGTACAAAAAGTACCAGGTTGCTCATCCAACACTTTGTTTTAGTAAATCCGGCATGTGGTTAATTTCTGTAGCTTAGGATGAGGGCTGGAGTTGAAGTACTGAATGTTCTCAGCTATTGACAAAGCAAAAACATAGAGCATTTTATTGATGGTGTCATGCAGAAAGACTGATTTCCAAATTTGATGTATGCAATTGATTGTCAACTGATTCTTCCCCCAATAGTCACATCCTGTTAACGCAACAATGTTTCAAGGGGATAGGCATCCCTTTTGTATTTTAATTTCAGAAATTCTATTTCTGTTTCTCTTTTTGTTGTTGTTTTTTGAGGTTTTTTAATCTGTGACGCACTTCATGCTACTAATGTATGAAAAGTGTGATATAAATAAAATTTGATTTGATTTGAAATAAAACAATAACCATGGCAACAACACAGACATGCGTAAGGACAGACGACAAAGCTGGATATCTATTATGGGTGACTCTCAACCATAAAGCTACCAAGTCCCAGTAGAATCTGGATCAGGAGTCATGCCACTTTGGAGGTGATCATTGTTGTTATTGTCCATTTATGTGAAAAACTGCGGAGTAACTTAGTATTATGGCCATGGTGCTCAGCTTTTCAGAAAAGTGGTGTTCTCCTCCCAGAGTATTTTTTTATAACGTTCAATTTTGTGAGCCTTTCAGTGGCATCGTGCACTGTTACCATGTAAAAAGATACCCAGATCCCTATAAAACTTTTCCGTTTTCACTTGAAAATTTGATAGTGTAAATAGGACATCAATCTACTTAATGGATAGAAAAAAGCAAGATCAATAGAGGCATTGATGCAGCTCTGTCATATCACATCAAGTTGAGGTTGAGTGGAACGAAGCTAATCATTGATTTGATACACTAATAATGAATGTCTGTAATGCCCGTATGTACCAAAAGTACCCTTTATTCCCTGCCTGGCTTATCACTGGGCCATTGATCTGTTATTTCACGGTGAAACAGAAAAAAAGACCGTGTGCAGTGTGAGGGTCTTGACTTTTCATTTAAATGCCTTCACAAGATGACAAGAAACTAAAATTATGAGGTAAACATGGGTTTGTATAACTATAACTTAATCTCACTGGTACAAATCGAATATTGTGTCACACTGTAAGATGTCAGGTAATTTTGACCTGCAATAGCAAAGACTATAGCTTTGTTGGTGAAATGTATTTTTATTGTATCATTGTTTTACTTGCTTAATTCATTCTATCTTATTAATATTTCCATTTTAAATTTAGTTTCATCTGGCTGTTCGGTACTACCTTGAAATTTCCTAAGATATTTTTTTAATCATTTTATTTAATCATTTATATGCACAAAGCTATTTTTAATTTATTGAATCACATTTACTAGTTTTCGTTATAAGGTGATGCTCTTTTATTAATGACCCACCATAACCTTATCACTGCCATTTGCCTGTAAACACTTGCATCAAGGTTGTTTAGTATTACTCCTAGACATTAAGTGCCAATAGGTGATGTTCGGTTTACTTCCTGATTCTAACTCATTTGTTGTGTGAATGATACCATTTCTTCATTCTCTTTATATTCAATTCAAATCACGAAAGTGGCATGTAAGCCTTGGATCAGTGATATGGCCGACAGACTGGCCGGAGAGCGGTTTAAACGGTGAGTAGTAAGAGACGACGGAGTCAGCTTTTTGGGTGGTCCACGTCTTTTTGTTCATTTTATTTTCAAAAGTGCATAATGACCAAAAAAAATGCATTGGAGGATTCAGGAGTGGGACTTCTCCAGCAGCAGAACCATGAGTGATGTTTAAAGGCGCCTTAAATCCAGTTCTCTCAATTGGACGAAACCATTAAAAACTCCACAGTTGATAAAAGTTAACATTAGTTTCATAAAACTAAGTTAAAATCAACCCAATCAAAACCAGAAATATAAGTTCATGAAAGAACACCCATATTATCAAATAAACCTAAAAACCAAACACCTAAATAACAAACTAAATCCTAAACCTTGCTAAAACTGTGCAACACCCTTCACTTCTTCCCCCTATTGGTTCGGCCAGGAACCTTCTTTAGCAGTGTCTGTTCAAGGGGGAAATCTTTTACCCGGACACCGGCCTGAACACAAGAGGAGAAGGTAAGTTAAAAGCGTCCTCTCACACACGCCGCCCAACACTCACCCACATCCTAAAGCATTCACAGCACACACATCAACTACTAAAAGAGTCATCATCATAATCAATCTTAAATACGCATATATTGCACCATGCTCAATTTATCAACTAATTGTTGTGTTGCCTCCACAAACCGCCAGATCTACGGACGGCAACTGAAGATTCAATAAATAACTTAAAAACAACAATTGTGTGCAAATGTCATTAATATGTGCAAAATAACATCACCTCAAGGCGCTGTGTGCTACTCAAAGTGCTGGAGAACATTTAAAGTGCTGGATGTAAAGTGCTGTGAATGCTTAAATGTGGAAAGAACTGCCTGTTCATGACATGGCAGATCTGAATCTTGTACCTACAGTACCTGTAAAAAATAGACCTCTATTGGATTTAGACTTGTTTGCAACCAACTCTGATATTTTTCACCTTCGACGTCAGTTCTTCACATAAAACTAAAAAACAATCGATCTGTCATGTGTTCCCAAGTAGTTTAAACGTAATGCATTTCTTAATTCCGCATCAAAGAGGAGTTATAATTAATCAAATACAGGGCTTATCTGATTCTTCTCCACAAAACTGCCTATTTTTGATAATCAGCTTGCCACTTTCTTTCTTTTTTTTTTTTTTTAATCCACAATCCCAGAAAGTGCCTACGTGTGCATCGCAACATCTCAAGCCGGTAAATGAAAGCCAAGTTGCTCCACAACAAATATGTGAATTTAACTGTACTGATTTGTAGAGCTCTCACTTTATGGCAAAATGTTTAAATCAGCACAAATCTTACAAGAATGAAAGCCATGTGCACAAATTTATTGCAAACAGGATTTAATTTGTCCATGCATTAAATTGACTTCTGATTCTGAGACACTCTACTTCCTCAATAAAACAGGCTCTGTAATTTATCAAACCAACATGAAGAAAATTAAAAAAATATATCTGTGAAAATATGCGCACATTCAGACCAGCATTGTTTGGAGCTGTAAAACTCTTACAGAATAATTAAGAGCGCTTCATTTTGACAGATTTCTGCCCCCTTGTTCACTGCTTCTTATCCCCTTGTCATCATGTAGACAAACACAAGTTCGTCCAGAATATGGTGGGTTTATTACCTGCTGGAAACATGAAAATACAGAGTTCAGATATTTCTTTGCTTTCATTTTAGGAGTGTGTTTTAACAACACAAGCATGACCACCATGTCACATTAAGCATCCCAATATTTAAAAAGACATTTTGTAAAATTTGATTGTATTCCTTTGTTGTTTAAAAAGTGTGCCCGCCACTTTCAGCCGTCAGTGTATTCATCATCTGTGGACATGAACGATCGAACAGTAATTGTGACTGAACCATAAAAGCACAATCACACCTCAGACTTTCATCTTTCTGTGATAAATCAGCAAATGCCTCCCTGCATGCATTGTGTATATTTCTACTTTAAACAAATTGATGCCAACCCCTCCCCTCCCCCCTTCCCACTTTCCCTTTTCGAGTACTAACATGTGTTTTGCTTTTAAATAACCTCCTTAACAGGCCAAACATCTCCCGGGTGACCAGCTAAGCCCTTTCTCAGTCCTACAAGGAATTCCCCCTGCCTCACTCCTGACAGTCCACACACATCAAACCTTCACAACCTCCGAAGCTGACAGAAAGTAGCTGACGGCTATCCTAAAGATTCAGCTAACCGCCTCCGAGAGCCCTGGAGAACCGTTAGGGAGTCAAATCGACTACGGTTGATTTACAGTCTCAAAAGACTGACTGAAATAGTAGCGTGGCCACTCATGAAGGAGGGAAGTTAATCTCTTTCTGCACACCTTCTCATTAACTCAAAGAAGACAGGGTCCTTAGATTTGTGCTTTACCACAGATGGAATTCTTAGTTTCATAATATCCAAACATTAATCATCAGCAAAATATATAAAGAAATAAATGTCAACTTTCAGGGAATTCGGAGTCTGTGTCACAAAAACGTATCTGGTTTTGTTACTACTTTAATTAAACCTATGAAAACTGTAGTGCAAATTATAGTGGCTTCCAATCGTGAGCGACGTCATTACTCAAATGCTCCTGATAATACGTTAGTACTCAGCAACCCCCATATGCCGTAAGTAAATTGTCACTGATACCACAAAATTACTTTCTTGTATTTTACAATCCTTCATTCACAGAAAATAAAACTTTCTATTTCAAATATTTCTTATGCCATCACTATCTCAGGAACACTAATAGATTCCAGCTCATGTGAGTAGAACTAGTTTTAATATAC
>OMNM01037023.1:4524-21071 GCA_900302745.1 Parablennius parvicornis | reverse complement strand
TGTTGGCAATAAGCACAAGCTTCAGCAGACGGCTCTGGTGACACAGCCTGAGTTCTTCATATCTGTCATCCAGACATGATCCATAATCACACAGTAGATTTGACCTATTTACTGGTAGAACTCTCACTTTCCCATCAAAAACTGACGATCACAAAATCTGCTGGGCCAGAAGCTGGCCTCTGATAAACTAGCGGTCCTGTGAGGGTCAAACTCTTGATTAGGAACGCTCCTAAACTTTCTCATAAGCAACAGGCAGCTGTGTGGGAAACCATGCGTATGAGGATTATTTGAATCATCGATTAAGAATCACTGCTGTTACTTTTAGTTTTTGTTTTTAACAACTATGAGACAAATATGGGGCAATTTTCCCCTATTCAGCTTCTTCCTGTTACAGGAGACGCCACAGAAGCTTCACCTGCACCATAGACGTTGCTAATCTTTACACAACATTCTTCCCCAAACCAGGATTCAGACCCGTTTCCCCACTATCAAGCAAATTAACCTTTTTGTTTTCTTAAACAGACATGATACACTTTATTTCACGCTATTCTAAACAGTCTCCTCACTTCCCATACATACACAGATTGTTGTTTCAACAGTGTTGATGTTACATCATGATAAACATGGTTCAAATTAATCTTAGCTATTCCTTGAAATACTTACTTGTCTGTTTTCTTTATTTTTTATTGGAATTCAAGTTGTATTTCACTTTCTGTGAGAACTGACAAACGATTGCATTAAATAGGAGTCTTAAAAGTTTGTCTTTTTTTAACGAGACAATTGCTTAAACTTTATACAGTCGAGATTGTAATTGGCAAGTGGTTACAAAGACCATAACTATTTTTATTGTGATATAAAGACAGAAACTGCACAGCGACAAATTGTTCCAATGAAATTTTTTTGCTGATTTGTTTTTTTAACTGAAAAAAAAACCTTCAAATGTTTGATCCAGCTATAAAATATTCACTTTAAGCAGTGAAACTGACATTATTAATTGATCAACACCTGACTACTAATTGATTCATTGCTTTCTGTCATTAACGGAAATCAAAATAAATGACGATATACAAATATGATGAACCACTGTAAATCTATTTTCTATTTTTGTGGGAGGTTTTATTCTTTGCCCCCTGTTTGTTTATCTAAAAGCCAAGTGAAAGGTCACCTTAAAAGGTCATGTCATGGCAGGTGATAAATACCACAAGCCTTGAATCATCTGCACACTGCAGAGACTACAACCTTTATCGTGTTTCAATGGAGAGAAAGTGACTTTCATAATATTCCAACAACCAAAGACAATGGTTTAATGAAAGACAACACTCATGAATGAGAGGCTCCACTAAATCCTGAATATTTGCAACACACTGCATTAATATTCCTGTAAATGTACAATGTATAAATGGATTGTGTTTATATCGACATAAGTTCATGTGTGTGGGTACGTCTGTAATTAGAGTGGTGCATGTACCTGTGGAGATATGCATCACAAATACGACAAATAAGATATGTATCACACACACAATAGAATGATGCATATGTGAGATAACTAATTTTTTGGAGATATTCAATTGTTTTTGCTTTTACTTGTACATATTTGAAGTAAATATTTTATTAACAAATCATTCCTATTTGTGCTAGTCCACCTGTGCGATAAGTCTGGTTCTGGAAAGTTCAAGTAAAACTTGCTGTGCAAGTCCACTACATCCGGGCTGGCAGCTCCACACAGACATATCTGTGTCATTCAGTTCGCAGCACAGCAGACTTCTGTCATCTTGTTGACGTGCGCTGGAACGTCGCACCCGGTTCATTACGGCGATGCCGAGAAGCAGCCGTTGTTTGATGAGCATTTTTCTGCAATGACATTTATCATCTTGAGATAAACCAAAACGCTGTTGCTAGGCAAACCCGGCGCGCAGCTTATTGCAGGGACGGAAAAACCCATTTAGAATCTAATCCTTCAAGATGACATTAACATGCGCTGAGTTTAAGTAGCTTATATAAACGCCCTGCTGCAGCAACTGTTTGGAGTCGGAGCATTTTAGCAGGAATGTTGACAAGTCTCTCCAGGATCCTTCTGAGACCCTTGTCACTGCGACAACTGTCATCGCTTTTTTCCTCAACCAAGTCTGAAGTTAAATCTATTCCTGCAGAGCCAAAATTAATGTAAAATAATGAAATGTGTCACCAGCGATTGCTACATATGTAAGTACCATTCTAGTGAAAGATCCTGCAAAAGCATGAAAAAAAAAAAAGAAACTCTTATTGGGAGAAAAGTCCAGAGGCTTAAAAGACTATTTTTATACTGAGTCACGTGTCCATCTTTTTTTAATGTTGTGCCTGAAAATGCTGTTAAAAAAAAAAAAAAAAAAAGTTACCCACAGCTTCTAGCGCTGCTGTTTGGCTGAAAGAGAGAGGAAGAAGAGTTCAAAGCACATGTCTGCCACAGGCTCTCACACCAGTACGTGTCCACCAATAATAAAGCAGAGGGATTTCACACAGTGCACACTCGGGCCTGCTGTCTGTCACTGCTGAACGACACTGAAAAGTCTAACGGAAATCTTAATGACTCACTTCTGTCTGCAGGCACAACCGATGCTGGGTTAAAGATGCACTTATTAAAACCAAGAGAGGATCGTCATCAGAGATGCTCCAGCAGAATTTAGGCAGTCGTACACGTGTTTTATTAAAAGTTGAGGTGATCATATTGGAAGAGAAAGAACAAAATGAGCAACTTATTGCATCACAACTATATCAAAGCTTGCCAGCAAAAAAGTTTGTATGTCTGTCAAAAGCGTTTATACAAATATGCCACATGTCCTTGTTGACAAATGAAAAAGCTCTTTAACCCTTTTGAAGGACAGCAAATCTCTTCTGTTAAGCCACAGTAAATAAATGTCACAGGGACAAAAACATTTACTAACTAGGAGCGATGTGGCCCGACAACAATTTCTTAGTATCTCAGGACATAAGCTAAAGGGTAAGAGTGAGCGCTTTGGATTTAAATATATAGATACAGTATACGTGTACGTGGCGGACGAGGATGTGGATCTTCTATCCCTCTCTCTCCACAGATATAGTTTTATTTTTAATGGGGTTAAACTCTATCCCCCCTCATCATGAATAAAGCTGCTTCGCTTTATGCTCTCATGGCTGAAGGAGCTGCTTGGGTCATACTTTTTGAACAGCTTTTAGTTTTGTTGCTAATATTGAATTCTCAACTTTTTTTTTAAACCTCAAGCCAGTTTTTAGATGTGCATCATTTTGTCTCTATTCCGCAAACATTATTTACTGACCTGTGCACTTCTAATCTATAAACGATCAACACTCAGATGTCTTTGAACACCAAAGTACACCAGAAACCTTCAGGAAAATGTTTTTATGTTCATTTGGAGGGAAAAACACATTTCACTCACATTCAGCTAAATTTGATTGATGGGCCCTTCCTCATGTTGCTGTGTGCACACACCTCTATTAAGATATGCAAAAATGAAACCATAACAAAAAAACCCCCCATTAAATTATCTAAATCCCATAACATTGTTTTTATCATATTGTAAATTATTCTGCCGCTGCAGAGCACTCTTGCAAGACTTTGTTACAGATTAAAATTTCTCAACAAGTATATATGACACATTAACTACATTTCGCTTTAGCGCGACCAAATAATCTGGTTCAGCAACACTCACCTCGAAATACTGATAAGCAAATTTTGGTATGCTTACATATAAAACTAAAATAGTAGGAGTTAATATACGTTTTGAACATTTTGCACACAAAAAAATGGACGTTACCCTCAGTGGAAGTCAATGTGAGGAACAGTAGATAACACTACAAAAATAGACTCAACACCTTTATTAAATCTATGCACTTTGCACATCCATTATGCAAAAATTTCACATGTAGAAATCTGAGGGATTTCACAGATGAAGCGCTGACCTGATGTGATTAATTGATGTCATACTTTCACTCTTCCCATATATGAACTGTGCTGCTGGCACCACATACTTTACATTACAGTTTAATGAAGGAAGCCTTGGCTGTTTAAAAGCTTCTCAAACCTAGAAAGGCAGCAGGGTGAAGTTCACAGTGTGTGCTGTTCCACCTCAGCTCTAAGCCCTTCAATGTCTGTCCTGTACAGTGTATTTATGCAGTCGGGGGTCCAGTGGGAAGAGCCAGAATTAGCAGTGGATAGTGAAAGGTCATAGAGCAGTGGGAATGCAGATCCTGTTGACGCAATCTGTCCAATCATATTTATTTCCTTTGGCCTGTGATGAGTGCCTATGTCTAGACTTGGGGAGCAGCCCAAAACAACTTCATCCCAAACAGGCTGATGTCTGACTGTGCGTTTAAAGTTTGATGACGGTGGTAAAGGCACTCGATCTGGATTCTTGAGAACGCTGAACAGCTTCCTTTTAAGACTGAACACGTAGCACTTGCTCAAAAGAATCTAAATGGTGACAGTGAGCACGTCTCGTTCGAAAAGAGAGACGTTCAAACAGCAGTGAGACACGCTTGCAGCAGCGTACACAGTCGAATCAAGCAGCCGGAGCCTTTGGAGGAGTTGTTTTTCACAGGCCTGCGTGGTATGTGTGTGAGTCCCGGCCCACACAGACCCACCTCATGGCTGGCTGGTTGGCATTCCTACTCCACTCTGTAATTATGGCTCTTCTCCAGGCCTCTCGGCTATGCACTCTGAGCACCACTGCACTCTTACACGGCACGACCTGCCTCCTTCCAAAAGGCACACACTTTTCACCTGTGCATTCTACTCAAGACTCTAATTTTAACGATCCCTCGTCGCTGGGTGAAAAGAATGCTCCGACAACAGCAAGCAGGCTTCAAGTTGTGTTGAGGCACAGGAACAGCCTCAGTTACATTCAGAGCCATGCATCTTTAATCAGGGTTAACCACAACATATTTAACCCCGCACGAACGTTAGAACTATAGCAGACTGAACAAACCGTAAACAGAACCTTTGGCAAACAGCATGTTGCAAAGGTTGTTATTTGGCAGTGTGAAAACGAGACTGTAAGCAGAGGAAGTTTTCCTCGACGTGCTAATATGACAAGTCTGTGTAGAGCTGGGTTAAGTGTCTGTTTGGGCTGGAAAGGTGTTTCCTCTCAGGTTTCCGCCAGATCCTTCTATAAATCTTTCTCAAATAAGTCAAGAAACATGGCGAGAATCCACGGTGGGCAGTATAGTGGTTATTACTTGTGCCTCAACGTGACAATATCGCTGGTTCAAATCCACTTAGAGGGCTTTTCAGTGTGCAGTTTGTACAGTTTGTTCTCCCTGTACATGTGTGCATTTTCTCTGACGCCTGGAGGTGGAAATACGAGTACGTGCTTCTCTTGTTTTTGCCCTGTGGTGGACAGGTAACCTCTCCAGGGTGTGACTTGTTGATAAAGTCAGCTGAAAGCCCCTCAAATTCACTGCGACCCTCATCCGGACTGAGCAAAATTGAAGATCAACAGATGGATTGATTTTATAATATTTTTCTAAACTTTTCCACATGTGGAAAACGCGCTATAGTTTAAGACAGCAACACGATGTACATTTAAAGCAGATCATCCTGTGGTGTTGTTGTGACCTCTTAATAAACATCCTCACAAGAAATGAAGAGTGAGAAAGAAGCCAAAGCTGAAAAAAACCCCAAAAACCCTGGCTTGATATGGCAGGAAATCAATGAATATATGGCCACGTTACAGTGTTACAAAACAATACTTTGCTTCAGTGCTGAAACAATGTTGATGCTGACGTAAGATGATGAATAATCCAAATACAAGCAGTATATGAAAGGAAATCTCAGAGAAATTTAGACAATCTCTGCCATTCATGCAAGCTGGGGGCACATGACATGCCTGCAGCAGAAGGATTAGGACGATCAGCTGAGCACAACTCAATACCACATTGTTCCTCGCTGCTCACCGCTTGTTTTCCTCCAACTCTCCTTGCGGCTTATCGGAGGACGACAGAACCAAATCTCCCCTGCCCCTTGTGGCAGCCAAACTTCCATCATTCACAGTCCACTTCCCAACACAAACCTCTAACAAGGCATGGCACAATGGTGAAAAAATTTCAAAGCCTTTTTTTAAATGGCACTGTGTCAGGATCTTTATTGTTTCCAACAAAAGCTCAAGATGCATTTAGTAAAAAGAAAAACAGCTCAAGTACAGGGCAAATAAACACAATGACTGGCAATTAAGAAAAATCTGCTTTGGGCCTGAGATTACAGAGCACACTGATGCCTTTGTTCACAGGCCACATCTGTGGCTTGGGTGACAAAAGGCAGCCACACAGCGCGCTGCTGTGTGGACGCATCAGGAAGGGTGTGTGCCAGCCTGAACTCATCCGACATTCAGCCTCTCATTGTCTCTGCTCCACACTGATAACAAGCATCGCACACTGTGCAGACACATCTCATCCACTCCATCAAACCTTCATGTGGCAGTCTGGACCAGAAGCTAAAGGCCCAGTCAGAACAAGAAAAGCTTCGGTTGCACAGGTTTGATGTTGTGCTTCACAAGTTTAGAAGTATGACACTGACTTGGGATCTTTTTGAGATATGTGGACCCTTTGGAAATGAACTTGTATAGCATCAGTGATAAATGATTTTGAGGATCAGTGATGTTATACTTATACTTATGATAGATTAACTTTTGGCAGGCATACTTCTACTTTCCCACTTTTTATGACATCTTGACAATTTAAATCTACCAGAAAGATGAGATCGCCTCTAAACGTTGAAGTTATATTGGGAAAAAAGGGATGGAAGCACTCACTTATTCGACAACTTTTGGCAATTTGACCACCATAAAATCTAAATAATTCCAGTCAATGAATGAAACTGTCAAGACTGTTGAAGTGAGGTTGAATGATCATGCTGGATAAACAAAAAACAAACCCCATGTAAAAAAAGAAGTTTTACATATGCAGGTAAGCACACTTTCTTAAATTCAGATAGTTCCAAAATAGAGCTTCCCTCCGTATACTAAAATAGCAAACTAGATATATCAGAGCAAAAGCACATCCCCACATAGACCCTTTGTGCATCCAGATTTTTGCACTGAAAGCACTTTGAATGCACCTTGAAAAGCCCAAAGAGCCACATCAGCAGCATCATGCCTTTGAAAGGGGACTGAGCAAAGCAGACGCAGTTGAGCTGCATCTTGGCCCCACCGCCTCTTTAACTTCAGTAATGGAGATTAAAAAGCTCAGAGATGTGCTCACCTAGCACTCGTGTCAACGAGCCACGGGCGTCGAACAAAGGGACACCATGCACTACAGAGGGGAGCGTGCGCATGCCGTGTTGACTCAAACTATGCAAACACCTGATGGTGATGAACAAACACCCCCGTGGTTGACTTCACCTTGGACCAGTTTACGCTGCTTCCAGAAATTGGTGCTTGAGAACACTTATTTCAACTGGAATAATACAGATAACTTTTTTGCGTTGGCTCACCTATATAGAGAGATGAGTCCTTCTTCTTCACGTGATCGTCGATGTAGGAAACGCCCAGAGGTTGCACCGGTGTGGCTCCGATCCCAAGCAGGACCTGGGCTCCGATCAGCAGCAGGTACATCATGTTGGTGTTGGTTCTGTTGGCGCACACGGCGTCCTCGGCGTCCTGGACTTGTGCGCTGCTGCTGTTTGAGCAAACGTCCCGGCCTACGTCCCGGTCTATGTCAGTCCTCCGTACATCTACTCCAATGTTGTACGGTTTGGTGAGAAACTCGGGCAAAGCGGACAGGAAAGCGCCGAGTGCCATGACGATGCCTCCGCAGCCGATCAGACGGGGCCGATGTGCCTTGGCCCCGAAATAGCTGACGAACAAGATCAGCGCCAGGTTGCCGATCTCAAAGCTGCTGGCTATCACTCCAGCGTCAGCGCTCTGCAGGTTGAATCGCCGCTCCAGTGTGGTCAGCACGCTCACCTGCGAACAACGGGGCACGTCATGTGAAAGATATAGAGTGAAGTGATGCTGCTGTGAAGACTTTGAATTTTTCTAAATCAATTGGCCTTTTCTTTGTCTGACACTAAAACTACTGGCAGGAGCTTTTGGAATTTCATTAAATCACCAACAAAGCAGGTGTAACTGTGTAACATTCATTTGATTACAAAAATCCATATCATAATAGTTAATATTAAAAGTTCACTGGTATTTTATACAAAATGTATCTTGTTTGCAGCATTGTGGTGGACCGGGAGCACATGACTTCACCGAATAGACACTTTTATATCGCAAACCTCCAAAAGGACAGCCTCATTACAGCAACGCACGACTGGCACCGAATGTATGAACTTTACAGACGATGTAGCTTACATGCTCTTTTGCAGTCACGCCGTCTAGTTTGAGAATGAAAATCATCAAGAACTTATGTCTTTTACTGTCTTTTTTCATAAATCTAAATAAATAAAGGACATTTTTGTAATGGGTGGTTTGGCTCTTATTTGCACAAACTATATGCGCACCCTGTGATCTTCAAGTGATTCGTCCAAGGTGAGCTCCTTGTCAGCTGGGATCAATTGGTAAAGTGGTATTGAAGATGGAAAAATGTCTAATCTTATTCCTAACTTCTTTCAATCTCATGAAATTTCAGGAATCAAATCTAAATTCACACCACAAACTACACAACCAAATCAAGTTCACATTTTTTACACGGGCTTTACAAAAGGCTAAAGGAAACTGGTGGAAAGTGGTGGAACTTATTTGCATCTGTTTACATTGAGAGAAGATAAAAACTAAAGAAGGGCAAGACATGATAACAACATTGACACTTATTAACTCCAGGTGGACACACAACAGCATGTGTAACATGCTATTATCAAAAAATGCATTCAGACATAGATCGCACATTATTAGATCTGTGTTTGCAGGCATCATGTGCATTTTCACCATCATCTGTTTAAACAGAAGATTTAAACCTTCTTTCCACTGGAAGGTCCTGAATGGTGAGCTGTTCAGATGTTCCACACTGTAGTTCCTCCCTTCCTAACGGGCCTCTGTTTCTGGTTAGCAGGGCACACCAACATTTACTTTGGCGGCTTGTCGTCAACACGACTCATCACAGGCGCCTCTCTTACACCAGCTGCCATCCACACCAGAGACGGTGCCAACAAGTAACTTCCAGATGAAGCAAACATGGTGGGAAGGTTGTCTGGCTTACACACTTGATCAGATTCAGTAGTTAGTGATCAGAACCGTGGATACACGTTTATCATCAGGATATGCAAAGAAAGACCATTCAACTTGTGAGTTAGCTGTATGCCTTAAAAAAAAAATGCTAATGGACTTCATTATATTACCAATACTCTACAACCGCTCTGTGATCAGGAAAGCCACCCTGATCACAGAGGACTCCTCTCACTCCCTCCATCACTCCTTCCAATAACTCCCATCAGGGAGAAGCTTCAAAGTCTCTTTGGCCCGTAAAAACATCTACAAGAAAGCCTTCATCCCGAATGCAATAGCCACTGTAAACAAAATGAAATAAGAAACTGGACTGTACACATATTCTTTTTTTTTTTTTTTTTTTTTTTTAATCAGCTACTGTTTCCATCTAACATTTCCTTTATATCTGTACTTGTGTTTTAAATGTGTGTTGCGTTTTATTGTTTGGGGCCTTGTCAAAGATAAATTTCTGTCACCGCTTGGAGCAGACAGTAAAGTCTATCTATCTATCTATCTATCTATCTATCTATCTATCTATCTATCTATCTATCTATCCATCTAAATCCGAATGAATGTGATAAAGTGAAGTGAGGACGTCTGCTAGTGATATGTGGGAACAGTCTCTTCCTGCGATGTGAACCAGTGTCACAGTAAAAATGCTATTTATAAACTTGGCACAAAGTGTCCTTGGGAGGCCACCACATTTTTCCATTTCTCAAATGGCTTGTTTAAAAAGTTTTGATTGAGCTCTTAAAAAATGGGACACAGATCCAATAACATGAGCACAGTTCTTATTATTTTAAACAAATCTTTTTAAGTAGTAGATTTTACAACAACATCCAGTCTGTGGTTTTGCTTTTTTCCATTGAATACTCAATTGTGTACAATTTTAAATGCACAGTTGGTTTAAGTTTATAAGCTGTTTGAGTAAAATGAATTACCGCTGTGATGCCAGAATCTCACCCTCAATGTGACATAAAGTGCATAACTTTGTTACATGGCTGCATCTGACAGTTCTGTCTCGACAAATCTAATTAAAAACCTTCTTAATTTAAGTTTATAGCAACATACAAGATACACAGGAACCCTTGTACAGTTTTTTGGTTTTTCCATCTATAAACTTAAAGGTCACGGGGGATGGAGCTGATCCCAGCTCCAATTGGGCAAAAGAAGAACACACTCACAGTGAAAAATAGCACCCAGACAAAATTAACAGCATAAATGCTAGGGGACAACATGCAAATTGCACACAGAAAGACAGGCATTGGTTGAAGAAATGAAAACATGAAAGAAATTCAGTACAGGGTGAAAGATTCATAATGTTCTTTTCTCACATTTTGTTGCACTCAGCATCTATCTGTCAGTTAACGTGTTCCATCTAAGAAATACACTGCATATTACTGAGAGGTGAAAAATTCAAGGAAAGACTAACACAACTTGTATTGGCAAAGTTTGATGCTCAACTCACTGCGATTTTGTTAGAGACCACTCCCATCAGGAAAGAGATACTTCATCATAGTGCCAAGGTGGTTACACATTAGCAGCTTTTTACTAATTTGCAGTGACTCAGAAACTCAATGACTCAGTGGCAATGAAATCTGTATGCCAACAACAGCATGACAACAATGCAGGATCCATTCGTTGGCGTGATCAAACATTGACTGCAAATGCAAACATTGTGAAAGACAATAGTTGTGACCTCCTAAGGTGGTTGGACCCCACCTTGAAATGCCCCCACATAATCAAAAGCCTTTGGAGAGATTGTCTTCCCCCCTCTTTGCTTCTGTTCTCTGTTAGCTCATCCTGCTAACACCAGAGGTCTGCAACCGAAGGCCTCAACTCCTGTCCTGACCCAAACACAGGGGTCAGAACTTCCCTGGAAACCAGAAGCCAGTACCCAGCGTCCGGTCTCCTCGTGCAGGGAGGCATCGGACCCGTTTCCCCAGGACGAGTCCTCGGGAAAGACAGCTCACAGACCCTTTTTTTGCTTTTCTCTCAACAAGCAGGAAATACCAACAAAGAGCAAGTGACCAGCTCCTCAGGTGGAAAGGGAACAACCAGGATATTGGTAACCAACAACTGGGCATTTACAGGAGATGATTACTTAAACCTGATGTTACGCACAGAACTGTTTATCTTTTTTTAAGATACGTCTCTGATAACCACCATTCTGAATGTAGTTTATTGTGATCCGCCATTTTCTTTGTAGTTCCGTCCTGGGCTCGCTCGCTCTCTCTCTCTCTCTCTCTCTCTCTCTCTCTCTCTCAGCACATAGGTAGTTAGAAATATGTGTGTTTTACTTGTTTTCACTGTAAATAAATACAACTTTTGGACTCATACTTGACGTTTTATTAATGTGCACAAAGGTGAATGACACGTAAACCCCTTCTGTGTCAAGAACTCCAAAATCCTTCAAGCTTTACTGTTAATTTTGTTGACTCTAATTAATCTATTATTATTTAGTATATCTTATGAGACCAATATTACTGAATTGGCTCTCATTACCTGTTAAACAGGTGGTGCTTCAAAGGCATCCGATACAGATCAGATTAAGTTTTCAATAAAATAATTAATGATTATCTTTGATAATAATTAATTATAGATAACCAAACTGCTATAACACTACATAAACGGTAGGACGTGATGCTACATTTAGCTCAGCACAGAGCACCGTTGTAGAACTGATGTCATATTTGAGAACATCTTTTATCCCCCATGTCATGCATGTCAGTGTAAATATGAGTGACTGAGGTGAGAGTTTACTTTGTTCTGTCAAATTGAAATTGTACAGTCAATAAATAACCCATTACACTTGATCGGGTATTTATGCACATTATAGTTGCCTTGCTTGATCCCAAAGTTGGTGCACAAAGTTTGGAATGTCACAGTAAAAAAAAGAAAAAAAAAAAGAAAAATCTATATTTTATTATATACTGTAGTTGCTTCGTCATACAAGTTTAAAAGAAGTTTTTTTCTGTGACTTTTAGGAGTCTGAAGTGACAGCAGGTCATTGCTGCAGCTGCTCTGAACACAACTGCAGTCCCTCCTTCACTATGGATCAAAGTGGGGGAAGGATGATTGTTCGTGCCGGAGTCCTTCACAAAGTTCAGTGGATTGAAAAACGTCACAATGAGTCCAGGCTTTTCTGCCCTTTAGGTGTCTCTTTCTCACAAACACAAACACATTGAATTGGTTGCGTTCACGCCCGGCTGACTCCACCCGGCTGCCATATGATCAGGAACATCATCTTATTATGCTTTTAGAGAAAACACCAACCTGTTGACACTGCAGCTTTAGCTCCACACAGATATCATCACTGCAATTGAATACAACAGCGCAGGGAGGAGAGTCCTCATTATCCAATCCAATCAGATCTCATCCTGTTATTGAGGGAGGTAAGTGAACGTGTGTGACTGACAGCTTGTGTAACAGAAACCACTCGGGATGATTTATGTTCCCAGGATCAACATGTTTGTGCTCTCCCTTTCTGGCTTTACCATAAAGCTTTCCAGGAGGATTTAAAACAGCACAAATTATATAGGAAAAACTGAGTAGAATGCATACTGGTCGTCAGCAGAAGCCACATCTGACCCTAAATCACAACCCAGGGCTCTGGAAATGTGTAATCTGTTGCACGGCAACAAAACAAACTTCGTCATGCTGCCTGACACAGGAGCGAGCCTTGTATGAGCACAAGGAATCTGCAATTTCACAGTCCATACAGGCGTCCACACTCTTCATATGGACATACATAACACATTATGTGGCTGTATCATCAGCAGGCAGAAAGAAAAAAATAGTTGCTCACTGCTGACGTTCACTTCAGGACATTAAGGTTTTAGTACCAACGTCAAAGTGCTGAAATCGTGCTATTTGTGATGGGACAGCAGCTGTTTATAAGTGAAGCGTCAAGTTATTTAGAATAATTTCCTCTCAGTTTTACGAGGTCTAACTCACTGAAAGTTGACTGAAGGTTACATAAATGTACTTAAACTGCACTGAATGAGCTCTTTTTGAGTTAAGTGTTACTGGCGTCTAGAAGACGGCACTTCTAATCATGAGTACATTGTTTATTTTATGTTGTAGCATACATGTCACCAGTTAGATTCTAGGCTGTTTGTGTGAGTTTTCTATAGGGACTTCATGGTCAAAATACTTGCACTTGAAGTTAATCAGTGACTATCAATTTTCTAGAGGTGCGAATGTGTGTTTGTTCATCTGTAATGAACTGTGACCTGTCCAATGTGTAACCTGCCTTCACATTCAGCTCAGATCAGCACCATGCCCCTGCTGCCCACAGTTGGATAAAGTGGTCTATAAAATATATATTTCATGCAAAGGAAGATAGACTATTTTCTCTTCAGCCAGCACATTGGAATGTCTTGTCACAGAAACTTCAAAACACAAAAAAGGCAGTACATCTATTTCAACCTGCACTATGTTGATAATTTTGTTGATGGCTGCTCTCTGACTTGTTTCTTTTTGAGGTAGCAGTCTGGGACCTTTTTTTCTGCAAGAGGTTTCTTTCTGTTACAAGTTCCTTTTTTCCCTCCAATGACATTTGGGCTTGCTGATATGAGATTGATGTCTTTGGTACAATGTAAAATATTACATTGGGAATGAAACAAACGTTTTCAATGTGTATGTTTGTGTCACAAGATTGTTAAATATCCCCTCTAGGATTAATAACATAATTTCTATTCTATTCGTAGTTTGGTCAGTGTCAGTGATATGAGCTGCTGGCCCAATAAGCAACAGTTGCACATATGAAAGTTTTCAAGAGCAGCTGATTCAGGTTTTAACCAGAATTTTTTTTTTTTTTTTTTTGTGATATCTCTCTTTGGAGCAGTAGTGGCTTTGCGGTTAAGAGAGTTCAAAACCCACAGTTCACCACTGTGGATCCATGAGCAAGGCCCTTAACTCCACAAAACTGCTCAAGCTGTATCACTAAGGGCCAAATCAAACATGATCACATAAATATACATGATCCAAAAGATCCACTCCAGTAAGAATCAGCCCAGACAGCAGGGGTTTCAGTGAAAAGTCTTACTTGAAATTAAGAACTTTTCCATTTTCAAACTATTAAATGTGAGTGTGTTACTGCCTCACCGTGTTTGACCTATAATGACTGGTGATCAGTTGGATAACGCAGTATAGGAGCCGCCAACATGAGGATGCCGGTTCATGTAAACAAGTCATTTTTGGCCTGTCAGCCACGCGAGGCGGGGTTTTAGGAGCCCAAAAACTGGGTTTTTTGAACACGGGTTCCAGAGTGGAGAAGTTGTAAAATTCTAAACCCCCTGCTCGACGGGGGAGTGTTTGTGAGATGTGGACGGCAAAGATGATCTTATGTGGAAAAAAAATGATGTAATAATAATGTACCCATAGTAGATGGACCACGAAATACAATTTAATCATTAGAGAAAAGTGTAAGGGCACATCTACACGAGGAAAAATTATGTTTTTTCTCCCCGGTCTTCTCAAAAAAAAAAATTCTGTCCACACCTCACTATGAACACGGCTTAGCAAAAGGCTTCAGGGCATGTAGTACATATGCCAGGCCTTTAGGGGCGCTGTGACTCACCAAATACACCAAAAATGCAGAAAAAGACACGAAGGATATAGAAATTTAGAAGTAGATTCCTGCTCATAGTTCTCTACATGACTCCAAGTAAATAGGTCTATGGCCCTGCTTCTCCTCCGGCTAGCGTCTGTAGCTTTTGCAGCTCCATCTGGAGCACACAGTCCGCCATTGTTGTTGTTACTGGATGACATCGCAGACCGTGAAGAGAGGGGGGTGCACGATTATGTCATCTTTTTTCCACAGAAGATTGTCTTTTCCATTCACACCTCACAAACACGCCGGCCGGGGTTTTAAAATTTCCCCACTCTGGAACCAGAGTTAAAAAAAAACAACCTGTTTTCGGGCTCCTAAAACCCCACTTCGTGTGGATGATAAGCCAAAAATGGCTCATTTACGTGAACCGTGTAGACAGCCTTTAAGTGTTTTGATGCCTGTTGTAGAGTTTTCGACCAAACGGTGACAATAAAAAAATAGC
The DNA here is from genome assembly GCA_900302745.1 of Parablennius parvicornis. Taxonomy (NCBI): domain Eukaryota; kingdom Metazoa; phylum Chordata; class Actinopteri; order Blenniiformes; family Blenniidae; genus Parablennius; species Parablennius parvicornis. The sequence goes on along the minus strand of OMNM01037023.1, from coordinate 5,839 downwards.
TACTGCTCATCCTTCCACTATGGCATAGTCACTGGAGCTCAGATCCACTTCAATAGCAAATTGAGCTCAGTGTGAATGTCTGAAAATAGAAAAGAAGCCACCAGGTCCACAGACTGATACCTGTGTCTCGGCTCTGTTGAGTGTATTTGTGCAAGTTAAAAGTCGAGCTGCAAAATCAGGACAAGCAGCACTTTGCTAAGTGTCTTGTACAGTAAGCCGCACACAGAAAGCAACGAGGCCATGATAGTCCACTTTTGTCATTCCGCTGCCAGCAAACACTCTTAAGTGCCATCATCCAATCAGAGATGGCACACTCGCTCAAGCAGGTCGATAGTAGTTCATCCAATTGTCACTGCGCCAGGACCTAATGTCCTGTAAATTCATTCTGTTGATCTGACAGACAAAGGCAGGACAAAAAGCTTCATGTATTTGTTACGGTCTTGCGGGTTCATCTCACTTCCAGTTCTGTGCTTCACATATTGTTTGAACAGGTGTCCACGACGAATGTGCCATATATCAGAACTGCCACTTTCAGTTGTACAACAACAAAAAAAACAACTTCCTCTTTCTTCATTTATTCAAACTGACTTTGGACCATACCAGCGTTGCTGTGCCGCTGCTCTGAGCTGCAGGACGCTTGATGCTCAGCAGGTCTAGTAACAGGGAAGATAAGATGTTCCACTCCAAATATGGCCAAGGCATTTAGCAAAGGATTTAGTCCATTAATTGGAAATGAGTGGAGGAAACAGCAAGAATCTGGGAGAATAAACATTGCTAATGTCGAAAACTAAATGTTCACAGCGGGTGCCCGAGGCTGTGAAGTTCCTCTGGGATGCTTTGAGGAATATTTCAGGGCACTTCAGAGAGCTTTGTTGCAAAAAAAAAAAAAAAAAAATCTATATTAGGAGTTGCTGTGTGAACTCTATTTGTTTCTGTTTTGTCATCTTCATTATAACAGTAGAATGATTAGAAAAGAATTTGCTTACTACACTTATGTCACAAATATGTGCAAAAGTGAAAGTGAAAATGTGTAAAACTAAACCATCAGGAAACAAGGGGACTGAGCAGGGAGGTGACCGAGCAGGGAGGTGACCTCAAACAGCATTTTGTATTGAATTGTTGTTCCAATTTGTTAACATTATAACTATGTCGGCAAAACAGACAGGCTTTAGTGACAGGTGCTTTGTGGTTGGAGTTTCAGTCCCTCTTTGTATGAGTTCCATATGTGAGTCATATACAAACATATGGAAACATATTTTAATGTGGAGGTTTTCAAAGCGTTGAAGGTTTGAAGACATCACCCAGACACCACACC
>OMNM01037018.1:0-12615 GCA_900302745.1 Parablennius parvicornis | reverse complement strand
CCACAGGATAGGGTGATGACTGACTCTTTCCATCATCTCATACACCGAACAGGGTGTATGAGATGACGCTGCCATCTGCTGGCTGAGCCTGATAACACAGGTACTAAAGAGCAGAACTAAAATACTCAGTCAGTAATAGATCAATAGGAATGACTCTGCAGGAAGCTTAAACTTAAACAGGAAGTCTGCTCACTGTTTGGACTGGAGCTGATGCTCTGGGCAGGTGGAGTAACACACACACACACACACACACACACACACACACACACACACACACACACACACACACACACACCACTTTTCCTTTTTTTTTTCAGAAATGGAACCTGTTATAAAATGAAAGTCAACATGAAGATTGAAGGACACAAATCAGTGATGGAAGGTGAGTTTAAACCCTCAACATGTTTTCTGAAACATTCATAGGTGATGGTTGTCATATGAAGGTGTTCATCTGGATTGTGCATAAAGTAGACATTGATGGGCAATAGTGACATTTTTAATGTTGTATTTTAAATGTTTTCTTGGGTCTTTAGCTCCTTCTTTATAGTTATTTTTTCTCTTTAAAGTCTTGTTAGCATCACTGCCTTTGGTGTCTGAGGTGAGTTCTCGGTATCCACCGGCAACATTTTTGCTGATATGATTTCGGTTCCAGTCGTGAACTTCACGTCGGTGTTTGAGATGCTGCCAACCTGCGAGGGCTGTTGGGTCCTCTCCGGGAACATCAGCGCCAAAAACCTCAATCAAATGTTCCAGTTCATGAAGCTCAACTTGCACGCAGACGGCGAGGTCCTCGCTCGCGTTCTTTACTTCTACGGTACAAGAGATCAATGAGGAAACAACAACATAGCTTAACTTGAAAACAGGGATTCAATGATTCTGTGTGTGCTTCCAGCCAAAGATTTGAATGCAGTGAAGAAGGAAGATTATGAACGCTTCAGGAAGCAGGCAAGCTGCCTCCACTTCACAGGAGACTTCAATTTCCAGTACAACGATAAAGGTACGTCACCTTTAAAGCACGCCAGTTGGACAATTCAGGACAGAACTAAGTGTTTCCTGTGTGTTTGTGTCTCTGCAGCTTTCTGTAAAGAAGATGAATTGATCGACATGCCAATGTGAGATTATCTGTCACTTCAGCCTGAACCTTAAATAAAGTGATGAAAAGACAAACACGCAACTTTCTTTGACTACAATGATGAATGTGTCAAAGTGCAGAAATGTTAAAATTATCACTTTCGTGTTCCACTGGAGATGTTGGAGGGTTTACAATGCAACAATTTCAAGGGAAATGCAAAACTTTCGCTGTGTTCTTTTCCATTCACATGACAATGGTGGCTGGAGTCACTGAAAACACAACTTTTTGAGAGAATCTCCCAAGGGGGAACTTCTCAAAAACACTTGGGCTCTGTCCCAAGTGGATGGTGGAAACTCTGGTCCTGGTCCTGGTCCAGGTCCGGATCCGGGTCCTGGCAACGAGTCATTGTGCACATGCTCAGTAACTGGACAGTCAGAACAATGTTTCCCCAATTGTGTCATGACTCCCAGTCCATATTCTCCGGGAACTTCATAGTTTTATAGATGACAGCCATTGTGGCAGATTTTTTTAGGTGTGGCTCTTCATCAATATTCAATATCAGCCAATGAGTTTCAACACTGTGCGTTTATAAACTACATTACAACAATCTTGCCTTTTTTCAGAGAACAAATACAATAGACTTCATTAGTCCCCTTTTAAAAATGTACGTGTTTTGGGGCTGGTTTACTTGAAATGACTGTTTGTCTGAGTTTGGGGAAAACAAAAGCCATATCAGGTATATTTTCAAACAACACATCAATCCATCTTTCAAAGCATTTTAGAACTGTACATTAAATAAGACTTGCAAAAGTTTTTTTTTAAGCTCTTAGATTTACAGTCATTAATAAATATGAGCATATCTTAACATTGTTAAACATTAACAAAACTGGATACATTTGCAAAATTCTGCACACATTTCTGTTTGTGTGCATTTAAAAATAACTATACTGGTAAAAGGTGAACCTGACCTGAAGCTATTCAGCCAAATTTCTCCTTTCAAACAGTAAATAAGAAGAGATGTAACAGAGTTAATAATCAGCGACTCACCGCTCTTTATCTTGATCTCAACATCTTGTACAAACATGTGAGCACAAACCACAACAGACATTAAGCCCATCACTGAGCATGTCTGGCAATGGGCGATTAAAAAGTCCACCCAAGACTCGGACATCCAATGATACTGATTGGGTTAATTTTATGTCAGTCACTTATATTGCTGATCAGTAATGCTGAAATCGCATTAAAACCCTGCCTCCCCTGGGCGACATCTGAAGCATCCAAGCTTCTCACACACACTACCATCTATAGAAAATGAAACAGGTGGGGAGCAAGACCAGTGGAGAAGAATCCAGAAACTACAGACCTGGGCCATGACGATCCTGGAAACAAGACTCCACCCGAGGACCAACCCCAGGACCGTGAACACACCTCAGAAGCGTGACCCCACCTCAGAACAATAGCCCACCTCAGAACTATGGCCCACCTAAGAACTATGGCCCTACACTCCAGAATGAACTCTACTGAGCATTGTCAGAGTCTCATGTCGACTCTATTGCCCTGTCTGCCACTCTCTATCTCTCTCTCTCTCTCCCTCTCTCTCTCTCTCTCTCTCTCTCTTTCTCTCTCTCTCTCTTCTCTTTCTTCTCTTCCTGTCCTATCTCTTGTTATTTCACCCAACCGGTCAAGACGGACGGCCGCCCTTCCAGAGTCTTGGGTCCCACAGTTTCTTCCTGAATTTGGAGTTTTTGACAATTTTCTCCTCATGAGAGAGTTTTTCCTGGCCACTGTGACAATCTGGCCACTGTGTGCTTCTGCTTTGGAGGGTTTCAGTTGGTTCTGTGTCTTCTCTTGTGTTAAAGCACTTTGAAATGTCTGCTGATATGATTAAGCGCTTTACAAATAAAAGTTGATTGATTGATTGATTTTATTACAGTTGAGGTTGTTGGCCAAAGTGAAGCCCGACCTCTCTCATAAGAACTTTGAGAGAGTCGTACATGCCTTTATCACATTAAGACTTTGGTCAACTCACAATGGTGGCTGTTGTTTATAAATGTGCTATAGAAATAAAGTTAATTGGATTGGATTACAGAAACAACCAACCGTGCCAACTCATGGCCCAGAATTAGAACTACAGCATTCTGCCATTACAGTAGTAAGTATTGCTTTGTGAAGTCAATGCTTGTATATAATGTATTTCTTTGTTTGTAGTTAATATTGTATTCAACTGTAGGTGTTTATTTTTTGTTCTTGTGTCCATGTAGTTAATTATATTGACCAGCAGGGGGCAGAGGTAAAAACTGTGTGGTATGTAACAGCCAGTCAAGTTGGAGAAGAAGCAGGTTTTTTTTTTTTTCTCGTTTTGGAGACGAAGCCACTGTGTGTGTGTTCCCAGGTGTTCTGTCCTGCCGGTGGTTAATAAAGTGAACTCTTCCTCACGCCACGTCGATGTCGTCTGAGTGGTGTAACAAATGCAAAACTTTCCTGAAATGCAACAATGCATTTTCTTTGTGTTTCAATTGCTTTTGAAACTACACAACCAAAATAAATGTATAGACAATCTACAATGGATTCTCACCTCTTCATAGAAAATAGGTGCAATGTTGCACTTTATAAGTCGGATCTTTAAAGCTTGAAACCTCACGAGGCGTAATAACACCGCACTCACTCAATTAGCTCCATGGATTTGTCTGTAATTTCAATGACTTCCTCGGTTTGACTCCAATAATGAATTATCTGAGATCCTACAGGGATGTGAGACGGAAAACATGCAGAGATGGAATAAAAGACTCACTTGTGGAAACTAAATGATCCAGCTGAAAATACATAGCAATCCAACTTCACCGTCTATCCATACAAATGTCTGTGTGCCCATTTTCAGTGTTAATAGCATATTGTTCCCTCTCCATGTGCGTGTGGGTGTGGCTTGATTACAAAAACAAATGACAGCTCCCACTAGTGGCCCAACATGAAAACAACAACGTTTTCAACGTTTCCACCGTTGTCATGTAAATGGACATGTTTTTGAAAATGTGTAAAAGTGAAACAAAAACCCCAAAACGATGCATTTTCACTTGAAACATTCTTGTGGAGCCTGAGTGCTACATGGAGACAAACATTTCACAGAGTGTGAGGCGAGACGTTCTCACTCCGAGCACAGGGAAAGTGATGAAGTGCTGCACACAATGTAATAAAGCTGTTTTTCTACCGCTGAGTCTCAGTGGGTCGAGGAATCAATGAAAATCAATCTCCTCCACTGACTGTGTGTGCATGTCGATCCTTTCTGCTGCTTTGAGGCCCGCGCACTTTAATCTGAACATAATGAATAAATGTTTAAAAACCACTCCATATCAGCACTGAAGAGCAAAGAAAACTATTTGCTTTGCTTCTGCACTGTCTGATTCTTTGTCTTCCCTCAGGCAGCACATGTAGAAAATTATCTAGAAATGAGAACAAAAACAATGAAAAATTTATTTAAAAACAAAGATAATTGGAAAGAAATGGAATGAAACAATGCAAGAGTAAGAATGAGTGATAGTTTCACTGAAAGACAGCAGTATAAACAAGTCTTTAGTATTGCTTTTTAAACAACGGGCACTTGGCAGAGCGCATACCTTGGCCAACGCCACATTTGTCACCACGGAAACCAATGGATTACAATGTTATTAGATGCACCACAGCACTCCTTCCATCGTTTGTCATGGTTGTTTGAATCGCTTCATGTTGTTGTCATGTAAAGGTTTACAGAAGAGTATTAGCGCCACTGAAGAAAAAAAAAGATTCTGGAGGTTAAATAAAACAAAACCTCATGCGCTTCAGAAAAAAGTCGAAAATCAAAGTCTTTTTTAAAAACTTTTTTGGAGGTGAAAAAAAAAATGTTCGTGACAAAGTAGGGACGTCTGTCCATCCCTCATCATTTGCCCGCGGAGCCGAAAAATCCCATTAAATCACTTAAATCTGGCTATATAGGATTGCTTACTTCTTATGGATATCTGCTTTTACACAGGATTTCCTTGTTTAATAATAATAATACATTTTATAAGCACTCCGGGTATCAGTGCCTTCGTCCTTCGTACTTGACGAAGGTACGGACGTGAGAGCTGCAGGCTGCAGACACTGATGAGAACTGCACGGTGTTCATGAGCTAAGGTCTGTTCTGAAGCATCATTTCACCACTTCATTATTTCTGCAATTAATTTTGTAAAAGCTGTCACATGCGCTGGCATGTGGTGGACACGGACGTTTCCACTTTGTATTTGAAAAGCCAAAACATTTTTTACTCTGAAAAAAAATTTCGACTTTGATTTTTGATTTTGTCTGATAAGTAGGAGTTTTGTTTTGTTTTTTAAACCTCAGAATTTTTATTCTTCAGTGGCCCTAATAGCCTCCCTTTAAAGGTTAAATGATGTGTTTGTTCTCATTCTTTTGTGTGACTTGAAGACGCCGTCAGAGTGAAGTGAAATGTGATTGGCTGAGAGTGGAGAAGGGGGGCGGAGTTAGCAGTGTGATAGCAGACAGCTAATAGCAGCGTCAGCCCTGAAGGGCGGCGCACCGCCGACCTTCAGCGTGTCTACAATGGAGTAAATATCTTATGCCCTCATGATCTGTTCAATCCCAAAATCTGTTATAGAATGTCGATATCCCGCACAAGTGAGTTCATTTATTACTGATTATTGATTTTACCGTCACTTTATAGTAACTGGGATTAACTAATCTTGAATCTCGTCGTGCAGTGCCATATAGAGGAAACAACACTCTTATTAACCATTAATAGACTTGCATCATTGCAACATGTCAACACTTTGTTGTAAAAGGACTTTCTAAATTAAATAAACACACTGACACTGTTTGAAAGTGAAAAAATTACTAACTCACTTATTTCTAATATATGCGCTGCATCCCGACACAAAATTCTGGAAAAGACAAGACAGTTCGAAGTACGGATATATTTGTATTCAAGCAAAGTTTTTCATTTTGTTTTTTACTGAATTAGAGTTAGAAAGGCTTCACTAAAGCTGAAAGGCTCAAAAAGGTTTGTAATTTAAACTGTGGACATCATACATAGTAAGAGATTTTAAAGTCTGCATCGATCACTGCTTCCACCATACATTCCAAACATTTATTCTTTAAATTGTCATTCACTTACCGACACACGTTTAAAAGACATGGGAAGATAGTCACTGGTCTGAGCCGACGAAGGTTAGCAGGAGATGGAGTTTGTATATAAATGCAATCAGGGCTGAGAAAATGAAGCTGTGAGGAGGAGGAGGTGTAGGTTATCAGCACAAGCACTCATCTGCTCATTTTCAATTGTACACAGCAATACTGAAGAGTGCTGCACCACACACACACACACTCACATACACACACACACACACACACACACACACACACACACACACACCATCACTGACCACAAAAAGCATCTCTACAATTGCTGCCTCTTTGTCTCATTATTATAATTCATTTAAGAAGGAGCTCGGCGAGATTAGAGGCTTCAGTAGGACAAAGTCTTCCTGTTTGTCATCAGGAAGTAATTGAATGCAACAAATGTCCTCCGGTAAACACGGTGGCCTCTGAGGGGTCTCTGTTACCACTCCCTCCAATAATTTATTATCATTTCCAAACGACTCACTTAAGGTTTTTAGCTGGACCGTTACATAAGCGGGGCCAATGAGGCGAATCGTCCTGCAGACTGCATGTTATGTGGACATGCATGTTGATGTGAACATCTTGTGTTATCACGTCACAGTGGAATATTCTTCTTTTTTGGACACTTGTAACTGCCACGTCAGTGTTACCCGCGTAAAATAATGTCAATGTCCACTCAAGTGTGAGTGAATTTAGTTGAACAGAAAACAGTCTGTAAATACAGATGAAACCCAGAATATTGTATCCGTACTGGCTGATTTATCCACACTGCCTGTCTGTCTGGCTTTCTTCCTCGTTCGCCAGGATAACAGCCAGTTTCCTACAGTAAAAGAGCTATTAATGACCCCTGATAGCAAAAGTGGGCATCGCCCTAAAAATACCTAAACAAAAGCAGGTGAGTTTTCCGTGTGACACAAAGCCTTTTAAATGATATTAATCAGAAAAATAAGAATGGAGGTCAAGCTGATCAAAGGAGCTATTAATTCTGGACATTATGTTAACTAATGAACTATCCAGGGTGTCACATCAGCATAGTTGTGCATTCATGCAGGGGCAATGTCAGAAGGTGTACATGTAAATGTGGACTTCTAATGTAAAGAGTTGAGTTCTTTCCCCAAACAAGAACCCTACAAGCTGAAACTGGCTCGGTATAGTACATGGAAGTAATGGAAGTGGCAAACAAATACTTCTGTATCAAGCCCAGTTGTCTCCTTCACCGGGGGGAGAAAAATTGTTCTGATTCTTTAAGATGAGTGGAGATTGTTTTGCTCGACTCCACAAATCCCAATCCTAGCCTCGGTGATGTATAATAGTGTGCCTCTTTAGTCTCCTGGAAAATTAGTTATTTGCTTCTGGTTTTCTCACTTGGAGCTCAGATTAGAACAGTGGAAAGAATTTTAATCATTTAGTTGAGTTTTGCGGAAGTGGCAAAAACATTCTTGCCGGTCTACACAAGCTCACTCTTTGAAAGTGGTGAAGTGGTGAAACCTTTGGAAGAGGTTTTCATGTGGTCCCACTGAGAAAGTTGTGGATGGTACGGAGAAAAACTACGACCAACGGCTACGATTTTCCATCACCCCTCCGTTGAGGTAGCTAGCACCGAGTAACTGGTCTGTGAGGAGGAACGACCACATGGTCGTCTGCTCCTCTCACTAACGGGAGAAGAGGAGATCCAGCAGGAGAAGAAGCTTCAGCAGGAGCTGGACGCTGATGTTAACAATGAGAAGGTTTAAGCTGTGTTACAGAGGACTAGGCTCACAGTTTTACTTGGACAGAAGTGGAGTTGCGTTTTTCCCCAACCGGTCTCCGTGTTGTTCACAACCCCGCCGACATTTCAACCGTACCTTCTGTGGTGGGATGGCAAAACAGAGTTTGGCCTGGATGCTCTCTGCCGTACCGTAACCTCCCACCCTGCTCCGCTCTGGAACGTTCTGCGAGGTGAACCTGCGGCTTATGTTTCATCTACGACCACGGAAGCCTCTGCAGGACCTGGAGCTGCACAAAAACATCAATAAGTCCATCATTTTGTGTTAATTGTGAAATGTCTGTAATTTCTCCGAGTGGGTAAGTATCACCGATCTAAAATTTGCCGAGTATGTGCTGTTGATCTTCCTGTTAAAAAATTATCAAAATCTTTTGGACAAGTTGAAGGTCATGGCAGTTCACTGAATATCAATGCATTGCCATCAAACAGGAAGAGTTGTGTTACTCTGCTCGACATGCTGCAATCTGCCTGAAACTTCACGTGTGTCATCACAGTGCTGCCCTGAAGACATCCTAATGCTAATGTGCATCCACAGTCATAGCGCCAGCTTGTGGTATCAAGAATTACAACTTTTGTTTTAACATTTTGTTGTATTATTGTTATTAGTATCCCACATTGTCATCGCTCTCTGACGTAAACAAACCTCAACACGCACCATGTTCCTCAACAGGACCCGTTCAATGCTGCTATAGCTTTAATTAATGTGTAATTACCACAGTCTGACAAGACACAAATTCCAAGAGACCAGACATCTCACGAGAGTGAGTTCACGAGACCGGGACGAGATTTTAACAAAATTTGTAATACAGTGGTCACTCGTTTATCGCGGGGGATACGTTCTGTAAAGTAATCGAATGTCCACAAGAAGCTTCACGGTGTATGAAAAGCTTTACTTCTACAGCTTAATAACAAGAAAAACACTGAGAATGTTCTCGTAGGCGTTACCCCGGTAACCACGCAGATGTCATTTACGGCACATGACTACTGTCGTAAAGTCAAATATCACTTATAAGACACATTCTAGAAATAACCCGCAATAAGCGAAATCCTCGAAGTAGAAACCTTCATATGCGTCCTCCTCTCAGCCTCTCAGTAGCTTTCACCATCTCGGACATGTAGCTGTGCAGTCCGCACTCTCCCCCTGGTTCTTTCACACTTGCTGCCTTATAAAGGCCTCACGCACCTCCATGTTTTCAACCTCCATGCGCGCTGCCCTCAGCCCGGGGAGAGCTGAGGTATCTCGGACACGGAGCTGTGTGGGCCCCGCCAGCAAAATGTGAACCATGATGTAGCGAGGGACTGCTGTAATACATAAAAACTAATCTAGTAACAAAGCCGATTCTTAAAGTTATAACTTTGACAGGTAACTGAAGGCTGAGTGACTGACGCATCTCATGGACACCTTGCTCTGGTTTGAATGATTGATGTCCAACTTCATGAATGGTAAAATAGTTTTTCCTTTATTTGCTCACTCATTAGAGTCCAAAACCAAACCAAAATTGTCCAAAAATCAAATAATCAGAGTTCCAAAAGCAGTAATCGAAAACGTCCCAGTTGTGTGTCAGATGATTGCAGTCAGAAACTGTTTGTGCTCCACTCCATCGAGAAACTACGCCTGGCAACAAAAGGTTCCTTCCTACATATGGACACACCCAAATTATGTTCGAAAGTGCAATTATACCCCCTTGTGGACAAATTGAACTACTACATCCATATAAATAGAAGACAAAGAAATGGCTATTACTACGAGAGCCCTAAAAGGCCATTGTTAGATAGTCTTTCCCCCTGCGATTTCCCGTGATAACGAGATGATTGCAGTTGTTTTCTCGAGATCTCGAGTTATTTTTCTCAAGAAAACGGGATTAGATTTCCCGAGATAACGAGAAAAAATTACAGCATAACTTCTTTTTTTTTCTTTTTTTTTTTCTGGCGCTCTTCAGCCAGACCAGGGGTCGGCAACCCGTGGCTCCGGAGCAGCATGCAGCCCCGTACATTACACTATAACTACAATATTGTTTAACTGGAGGACGAGAAATCTCGCGGCATTTTGATCTTGCGAGATCTCGTCCCGACCCGAAAACCTGCCAAATGGGTCTTTGAGCAAATAGAACAACACTTTATCCGTGTGTGAGATGTTTGCAAATGATTCATTTCATAGTCGTATTTAATCCAATAATGTGAACAACAGTTTATCAGGTGGTGGACTGAGACAACGAGTTATTGCAAAAGGTGGAGCCCCTCGATGTGTGAGAAAATGAGCACTCAGAGAGATTTGAGATGACTGAAGTGTAAAGGGTCAACGCCAGGTTCTGCTGAGGTATACAAGGAAAACCGCGTTTACACGTTTCAGCAGAGAATAATACGGCATTAAGTTTAAAGAACATTCTAGTGGACAGACGACCAAGTTGGATTGTTATTACGGTGACTGTCAAAATAAAAGTACCAAGTCCAGGAGAATATGAACTGAGAGTAACGGAGGAATAATTGTTCTTACTGTCCATCTACTGAGCAGGTGCAGAAGAACTATTTACTACAGTCGTGGTGCACATGTGCAGTTGCTGCATTTTCTCTCGTTTCCATGACGACAGAATCCTGGTGTTTTCACAATGTTGCGTTTTCCCCCATTTCCATAGAAATTGAATTGTCGCATTTAAAAAAAGTTGCAATTTTCCCCATTTCCATGGATAATTAGTCTGAGCATTTCTGAAAATGTACATTTCTGCCTGTTTGAAAGAAGATGGACCATTTTCAATAAGTTGCGTTTTTCCCTGTTTGCACAGACATGGAATCAGAGTGTTTCTGAAAAGCTGTGTTTCCTCCATTTCCATGGAGACAGATTTTGGACATTATCGAAAAGTTGTGTTAAGCAGGAAGGCCCCTCCATTCCCAGACTCCCGAGCTCCAGTTGGTCAGAGCGCCGGAGGGACGTTCTCACAAAGCGAAGTGACTCAGCACAAAGCTCAGGGTGGAGAAAGCCACCGTGCAGACATCACGTCTGCTTGGCACACAACCACTTTAGTCTGGACTAAAATACCTAAAAAGACTGATTCACTGCAGTCCGTTCTCACATGACAGAAGACTGTAAAGTTTAGCAAGAAAGCAGCAAAAACATGGGGACTTCAGCTAATGCTAATGCTAATGCTAACAGGTAGCTCAGTGAGAAAAGAGGCAGCAGCTTTGCAGCTTTTCAACAAGTTTTTTTTAAATGTATGATTAAAGTAGTGGCTAACAAGCCAACAATTATTCCTATTCCAATCAACTAATCTTGCTGCGGTCCAGAAAAGTCTCTTTCTCAAAGGATCCAAAAACATCCAACACACACAAATACTTGAAAATAAAAAAATAACATTGACCACCAAAAACCAAAACCAGAGCAAAAACAAAACAAACATTATCACTGTGTGTGTGTGTGTGTGTGTGTGTGTGTGTGTGTGTGTGTGTGTGTGTGCGTGTGTGTGTGTGTGTGTGTGTGTGGGAGAGAGAGAGAGAGAGAGAGAGAGAACAGGTGCTTCCTCCCTCCTCTGACCTTTCCTCTTTACAGAATGACTTCACATGCTCTCTCATGATATCAATAGCACACCCTTTACTCTCAGATTGTATTCACTATTATTTTTTGATTATTATTTTTAGCCGGCTGACTCACGGCTCCCTCCATTGTTTGACATGATCTCTCCTGTTCAAAGCTGCTCATGAGACGTCTAATAAAGCCTGAGCGTGCAGAAATAGTCTCGGCCGGTGTTGTTATTCCTGGGTCACACACACGGTGCTATTCTAACCCGGCGTTAAACTGAGACAATAAACAAGGTTTTCTTCCCGCTCTGCGACCGCTGCAGCCATCTGACTTGAGGCGCTGATTGTGCTGCGTTTTCCCACCGCGGTAATTGACGAATCAGTGCAATTAGAGGAGATTAGCAAGCTTCCTGGGGTGATCAGGACAAATTAAAATAATGGAGTGCAATCAAAAAAAAAACAAAAAACCCTTGTAACCTTTGATTGCTTCTTCTGCGATGATTAAACAGATCACACCTTGTTTCATTATCTTGAAGGAAATCACCAGTTTATCTGTGGCAGTGAGGTTTTATGAGTGCAAGAGGTGCAGACGACTCTCCAGACACTCAGGAGTTTCCACAGGATGGGGGACTCTGGCGGGCCACGTGCAGGACGGCCCGATCCGGCCCGATGATGTCTTTCCAGTCTGTGCAGAATTTCCCAAAATCAGATGAAGACAGGAAGACACGTCTGAGCTGCAGGAAACAGGAAGCTCCAGGTGCTGCTTCACTGTGAGGCTACTTGTACTCCAGTACATTTGTGAGCCTGTTACCACCATTAATGCCAACCATTAATCGTGTAATAATATTTTACCTATAAAGTAATCAGTTATTTGATTAACGAGCAGTATTTGAAATTCCTTCTCAAAATATAATAACTTCTCCACCTGTTATTCTGTAGGACCCCACCAACTACAGATTTTTTTTTAAACATAAACAAACAAAAGCCTTCTCTTATTTCTCTTTCATGAGTTCTTTTGAACCCAATGGTACCTACAGTTTTGTACTGTTTAACCTACCTTCTAATTTTTTCCTGATGCACTTCGAGATTAATAGTGGATTATAAATAACATTTATTTATT
>OMNM01037013.1:0-12280 GCA_900302745.1 Parablennius parvicornis | reverse complement strand
TTTCTTTGTTTTTGTTTTTTTTTTTTTTTTTTTTTTTTTTTTACTATCTTTGCATGATGTCATTTTTGTTCTTGTTTGGAAAACCGAACCAGAATCTGTTTGGGTGTAATTTAGTTAGGAATCTGAAACATCACAGACACCAAATTCTCCATTTGGCAGATTTTATTATCTAAACCAGCTCTGCTACATGATGCCGGACTCTCTGTCTGTCCATAATAAACCAGCAGACCCACACAGGGAGCGTGTGGGTGACTGGTGATGGTAAAATTAAATAAACTCAGGACCGTTTGTCCTCCTCCTCCTCCTCCTCCTTCCTCCAGCCCTTCGCTGTGATCTGGCTCACCTCCCCCGGGTCTGCCCATTCCAGCATCGGTCCTCGTTGGTGACGTCGGCAGAAATCTTCTCGTCGTTGCAGATGGTGTGTGGGAGGGACACCCAGAAGCCCCTCATGGGCCGCAGTCTCTCCTTCAGCTCGGTAACCTGCGTGGAGGTGAAAGCAAACCGCTTATGACTCAAACGCTGTTGGAAGTCTGTGCTTGTGTTTGCAGGACGAGGAAGGAAGCCGGAGAGCCGCCATGACTCTGACCCAGGGTCACCCTGCAACTTTTATTTCTTATGAATAGATAAAAATACCACCTTTCCTCTTGATATCACACATTTCTCCAGCACTTAAATTTTTCTAGATCACCTTGGTTGAATGATTGCTGCCTGGACTCCAACCGCTGCACTCTCTATCCACCCAGTGGACCAAACAAGGACTTATATTAGTCTTTTATATTGACTTATTTTTGGCTCTGATGCGTGCAAACAAGAGCTGTTTCTGTTGCAGCCCCTCTGTTGTGGAATGAAGTACCACTGCCTGTAAGACGATCTCCTTCACTGTCCACCTTGAAAACTAATCTTGAGACCCATTTTTGTTCCCTGGCTTTTAACCATGTTTGAGACTCTGCGCCTGCTTTTATTTTTGCCATTTTTATTGTATTTAACTTTTTTATTAATTACTCTTTTATTGTAATTATTAATAGTCTATTATGTGAAGCACTTTGTCTTCAGCTGCAGCTGTTTTAAAGTGCTATGTGAATAAAGCTGACTTGACTTTTTGTCAAAGACACCTCAGTTTGACATCTTTGTGTGAAAATATGGACAAACCAAGAGAGTGGTGGATTAACATTAACTATATATACTGGACAAGATAAAGTGCTATGTCCTCATAAATCATTGAACTGTTTGGACCTTACACAGGTCTCCCTCATGATGTACCTCATGCCTGTTACACACGTCCAATTGAAACTAAAAAGGACAGAATCTTTCAGTCATGGCTTTAAAATTGAACAGATCTGCACTGTTGTTATCTCTTAGGTGATCATTAAGGTTAAGAACCTCACACATGCTCTTAAAGCCTCGCGTGCTACCTGTTCAGAACTAAAAGTCACTGATCAGGTGAGTTTTTGGTGCTTCTGTTTCGTTGCTCACCAGTCGGTCCAGGTTTGTGCCTGCGGCTGTGGTGGGCTTCTCTTCGGGGGTGTAGGTGCGGAAAGGCCTCCTGTTGCCTCCCGACTCTTTAGGTGAGCGTTTGGCCCGTGCCGGCACTGGCCTGGGATTTCCACAACCCTGGAACACCTGAGGGAAAACAACAATGAAGTTTTCATGTTATTTATCTAAACAACAGAAATTACACTCAATATGATATTTGGCTGATATTTGGCTTTTGAAGATTTCCAAAATGCAGTTTAACTCCTTTGGGTAACTTTATTTTTGAATGTGCACGTCCAACATCCTGTTTTCTAAAAGGCTGAATAACTAACTACACAAAGTGTCTGGCCCATGAATCAACTAAAAGTTCTTGTTCAATGAAAAGAAGAAGATTGGGATGCTGCGTGTCAGAAAACAACGCAGATGTAAGAAGCAGTAATGTTAGAAAACTAAATGAGCATCAACTTGTGTCTTAAGCTTAACATTTGATGACATCCACTGTAGGAACTCACCAGCATGCAGCATGTCAATTGCATAATCCTGTTGTTGGACCTCAGACGCTAAAAGCATTTGCTTGGCCTCTACATGTATATGCATATAATATAAGTGGCATATACTATAGCACCAAAGAGCAAGCATGAACTATCCCTCATTAAACATGAAAAATGGTCTGAATCACGTTTGTTTTCTAAAATGTTGGGTGTTTTTGTGACGATTGTTCAATGTTGATCACACAAGGAGGAGGCACGTTGCTTTCTTTCAACAGAACTGTATGTAACTATCAGAAATCAGCCAAAAGAGTTGGGAAACATTGGCAATATCAGATATCTGTTCGAAAAATGACATTTTATGCATATTCATGGGTATTTTTATGAATATTTAATAATTTTTCTGAAAAACTAGACAACACTTCAAGAACAGATGCAAATGTCTTTCTTACTGGAGAATCTTCTATAATCTTATTTCATTTGAAAGAAGATTGAATGAAATATATATATATATAATCTTAAATATTGCTTATCATGAAAAAGACTGCAGCCCACCCCGCAGAGAGTGTATTATCTAAAACATTACAGTGAAGCCAAAGGGCCATTTTTCAGGTCCGACTGAGAAAACTTGAACCACTAATGCAATGTCACAATTAACATAAGGCTCATCACGTTTTTAAGAGTCACAGTAGTTAGATGAAGTGCTGCAATAAGACAGAGCAGGTCTGTAGAAGAGCTGCATGTTGCTCGCAGCGTTTCCGTCACTAACCATGAGACTCTGCTTCTGAGAATTCGTGGGCGTCTCTCTGGTGGATTCGCTACTGGGATCTCTGCCATGTTTTAATAATCCTCTGAGCTTGTCATTCTCTTTGTGTTCAACTCCTTGTCATTTTCACTGCATGCTGTCTCATTAAGAAGATTAGTCTCAAGAAATCAAAATCATTGCTTTGACTTTTAAGTAAAAAAAAAAAACCCGATGGTGATTTTTTTTTGGCATCCTTAAAGACTTTGTTAACCTTAAAAAAACTTTTAAAAAAATGCTTCATGAATGCTAAATTTTGTGAAAGCAATAAAAAAAAAATTTAAGGATGGTTGTTTTCTTGTTATGTGCAGATGCCATCTTCCTTACCTTGCTGGAGATGCTGACACTGTTTTCCTGCATGTGCATGATGGCCTCCGACACTTTCACAGAGATGGAGTCAGCTGCAAGCTCCATGTTGAACGGTCCCTCTAGCTTCTCTGAAACCTGGTACAAAGCATCTGAGAGAGAGAGAGAGAGATGAGTGATAATGTTTTCTATGAATCTATCCACAGAATGTTTTAGGGCGGCATGGAAGTGTGTAGTTATTATAACGGCATACAATTCACTTAGTGACTGCGTTTAGTTGTTTCAGCACCATGGACAGCACAGACTATGGTGCCAGACAAAGTCTTATTGTCTGAACCGGACAGGAAGCATTCATGCACTGCATGTCAACATATTGGTCAAATTTCCTTTTTTGTAATAATATATATATATAATACATTTAAAATAGAAGGAAATGTAGTTTAATCATTTATAGGGATATTGTAATTATTATATAGGATGATTGTAGGAAAAATTGATGTTGCATGTGTAGAGGAGGAAGAGGCATTTTGTTTTCTGTTTTTAGTGTGACAGTCTGAGGAGTAGGAGTAAATACGTTTTTACTTCTTCCTACTCCTTTTCATTCATACAAATGTAGATCAAATGTGTTGTTTCTTTGTGTTTGTTTCATTCATCACATTTTTTTTGCCATTTGCATGTTCAAAATAAAGATTCATTCACTCACATTAGAAAATAAAAGGCTGCAAATTGTACATTTATCGACGCTACAATATCACAATATGCATGACGCCAAAGTATTGTGAAAGACTGAACTGCAATATATTCTTTGCTTCCGGTTCACTTTTGCTCTTCATGTCAACATATCTGGCCATTCAGATGGAGCAATAATACATTAGACCAATGGTGTCAAACATTAGGCCCCTGGGACAAAAAATGGTCTGGAACAAGCTCCAATCCGGCCAAACCACCAAGCAAATTTAGAAGAAAAAAGTAACACAATGTAACACTGAGATCGGAGCTGCGATATCAGAGGTAGCTAGCAAACTAACATTAGTCGTGAAGCCATGCTGTCAGAGTGAGTTTGTAAAAATACCCATAATGCAACAGCTGAAAAAAGAGGGGTTTTTTTGGGGGGGGGGTATTTCACTGTATTTTGCACCAGAAGGTTTCATTAAAAATTCACGTCATGATGACATTGTTGTCCTTTTTGGTAGCAATTGTTTAATTCTGTGAAAATATTGACATTTCCATCACGTATACTCTGCGTCACAACAACAAAAAAAACTTTAAAGTTTCACCGTGAAGGATATTGTGGCACTATTTTACCAGTCCAGACCACTTAAGATGAATTTGGCCTTTCTGTGGCCCCTGAACTCAAATGTGTGTGACATCCCTGCATTAGAGGTGTTGATATTGTCTCTTTATTATGTTCACATTAAATAACACATGGTCGCATCGGAACGGGCCATCAGAGGCACAAAAATCTAAAATCAACAGTCAACAAACACATGCGCCTCTGAAATCTTTTGGTAAATGCACGGGGAAAAGGAAACGTGGTGCTGGTAAAATAGTCTCAAACATACCTTAATATTGTGCAGTCCTACTCTATGTGGCTGCTCAGCAGAGCTGTGGTTAGAACTATTTCATCATGGCAGGAATATACATAGTTTATGTTAAAGAAATCTAAAATGCATGGAAGTTTAAGTTGATTGATTGAAAAAAGAAGAAGAATATCTAGTAAATTTCTTGAAGATACACCTGCATATGCAACAAAAAGCCAAGACGATGGATCCTCTTGGAATATCCCACCATCTACCCAGCACAAAGGATTTGATTTACATGTCTTTAGGTGTTCGGTACGATCAGGAAGCCGTCTTCAGATAAAGAGAAGTGTGGAGAAGCGAGGAGAGAAAAGGGCGTACAACAAAAGTAAAAGGGGAGTTTGAGTTAGATAGTCATGGATGGAGTGATGAAAGGGGAGGCTCTGCACATGAAAAGAAGAAAATAATGGCGAGAAGGTGAAGGTCTGATGAAAGGGGAAGCAAACACAAGAAGACAGATCAGTTGTGGGGGAGCAGAGAGGCATGAATGATTAATGGAGGAGTAATCCATTAGGGTTAAACAGGGAAGTGCAAGTAAATGAGTGACAAGGAGGCAATGAAATCATGCTAATTTCAGGTAAGTTTAACGATAACATTTCAGAGAGGGAAAAAAAAAAAAAGACTAATTTAGCCGCTGACATATTTTGTTTTTCATGATGTAAAAATCCCTGAAAGTGAAAGAAAATGTAGGTTTGCACTGACAAACAGGAACCACCTCAAAACATGAAAAATGCATCATGTGTCTGACCCCGCTGTCTGTCCTCTCACCCACCAATGAAATTGTTCCATTCTGTGTCCAGGTCGGCCTGATTGGCTAAGCAGCCCTTCATGACGTTGAGGCACAGGGAGTGGCAGGGCCGCACGGAGGGCATCCCCCGACACAGGGGGCAATACCATTGACGCATGAGGCCACGCACACACTCCGAGTCTGCAGTCAGCTGCAAAACCAAGCGGGTTTAGTTAGAGGCGTTTGTCCGTGTGTGTATTTTTTTATTTTAGTGTGTTTTTGCGCCTGTGTGTGAAATTTATTTGAGTGAGCGAGTATGTGTGTCTGTTTATTTTAGTGTGTCTGCGTGTGTGTCTGTGAGTACCCATATACTCGAGTGTGTGTGTGTGCGCGTTTATTTGAGTGTCTGTGGGCATTTATTTGAGTGTGTGTGGATGTCTTTTTATTTGAGTGTGTGTGTGTGGGTGTAACAGTATTAATTCTCTATTTTCAGACTCCATTACTGCTAATAATAACATTATATTTGGAATCCTCATGTGACACACAAGCTCCCTGATCGTTTCAAAGATGTCAACAAATAAACAAGTATTAGTTATTTTGAGATTAAAACTGACAGAAAGTATTTTTGTCACAACAAGTGTGAACGTACATCCTCTTAAATCAAAAACTCTCTTCATGTGTGAAATATCCTCTCACCTTTGCCACTTTGTTCACGATGTCCCGTCCAGTAGCTAAAGCTTGAGACAGCGCTCTGGCTGCGATGAAAGCCCTCGACACCTGAGATTAAAAATAATAATACGAATAATAATAACACAAGTTGCATGGTCAGACTTTCCTTCACATGCTCAGTGTTGGTTTCATGTGCACACACTTGTACGCGGAGCTTGCGGGGAACGTCCCCAAACGGCTGCAGCTGCTCGGCGTGCTTGCTGACACACTCCAGGTAGTCGTCACTGAACTGATACTGAGGATTCACCAGGGAGAAGACTCGCTCCACCAGCCTGGACCAGAAGTCTGAGAGCACCTCTGTCAGACTGACGCTGCCCCCTGTGGACAGAAGGAGAACCATCACAGGTTATCGTCGTCTTAGACATGCCACAAAGAGCTGCAGAGAAGCAAACTCACTCAAATCTCTTAACTTGAAGGAATGAATTTGCACATGCAGCCTGATGCATCCTACAAACTGACAGGTGGTACAGTAGAAAGACAGTGGCACTCACTGGCATTCACTTATACACAGTTTTTGGATGAGGCGGAACTGACGATTTGATGTAGATACAGTGAACTAAATGATTTAAATAACAATAATAATAATAATAAGAATAATAGGGAGCCCATTTTCCAATCCTGCTCAAATAATGAATGCGTTTCTATTCAATATTTTTCTTATACTTATTGTAGGAAATCCATTCAAATGACTGTAAATAGAAAATAAAATAAATAAATAAAAATAAATTTGTTATTCGAGAAATCTCAAGAATTTTTTTAACTTAAGAGGCTATTTTATTTTGGAATATTTTCATATACAATTATGTACCATTAATATTAATAACATATTTCTTAACACATACTATGTGTCTGATATTCCCTAAAGATCAGTAAAAGGTTCCACTGATTGCAACACTGAGTACTGTTATCCCACAATATAATGTGTTATTTGCAAAAATAGAGCCCAAATATACATAAGTGTGTGTGTCACATTATGTCGTCTGGCCTGTGGTATTATTAACAAATCTTCACCTCTAAATAAGCTTGTTGACGTCTGCACAGAATGAAACACTCCAATCTGCAGTCTACTATACAGCCTCAAATGATCCATATACATGCTGTTTGGCAGGATGAGGAGCAGCAGCAGGCTGCAGATGGATTCATCAAAACAGAACGATCTGGAACATAAATAGAAACGGTCTGGCATCCGTGGGAAACCAACTCTCTCCCGTTTCTTACTTGCACTGCAGTGAATTGCTGATCAAAAGAAAAAGCTTCATATCCTCTGATGTCCGGCGCTGCTGTGAATTCATCCCAACAGCTTTCTGTCGCTCTTTATGGAGACAGTTACTTTTTCTTTATGATGACGCCGACTTAAGCCTGATCACGCCCGCATTAATGTATCCCAGATTTTCCAATCCATTTAGGAATATTAACAGTGATGACAGAAACAAACAAAATAACATATAAACTTTAATTGATCTTTTGGGGTACTTTTTAGAGTATTTGTTGAACTAAATTATTTTACTCATACATTTTACAACAAGTCATCTATTCTGCTACTTTATGATTATAAATTTTTAATGATTTCAGGCACATTTTGCAGTATTCAGTTTGGCTGTGGCTCAGTTGGTGGAGCAGGTTGTCTCTCAGTTAGAAAGTTGCTGGTTCAACTCCACATATTAGATACAGAAAAATAAAAAGTGAAAACTGCTCTGTCTCCATTGAATGTGAAAAACATCATAAAGTCCTATGGGTAAACTATAACTGGGCAATCCATTTACCATATTATATAAACCATTTCATCTACATGTTTGTAGTCAAATTTATTCTTTAGAATAGAATATTTTTTGCTCTATAGGTTCTCAGAAATATGTTTTCAACATAAATATTTATTACAGATCAATTTAATTAAAAGTGAATGTGGTTACATAATACCTAATACTTTAGGTAGTTTATTTTTCAATAAAAGTCCTAAAACATTACGTTTACTTGTAAGTGACTGTGATTGAACCGATGTAGCAGTAGTTGTGAATACATTTATTTTACACATATGAAAACACTAATGGTTATTTATGTATTTGTAAATCAGCACATCATAAGTGAACAGTGGTTGTTAAAATACACAACATACTCCAGCAAGGTGACATTTTACTTCTTTTCAACGTTTCTATCCATCATGATAATGGATGGTGGCACCTTGACATCACAAAAAGTTTCATAATCAATAAAGTTCCCATCCTACTGGACTTGAGCTCCTACTGCCCTTCAAAAGCTGACAACACAATGTGACTAAAGAAAATTACAGTGCATAAAGAAGATATTGAACCAACCAGAATAATATCTTCGAAACTCCACAAACAGCTCCTGGAAGACGTGTGCGTTCTGAGTGAAAAGCTGGCCGTAGGTCTTGGTGAACATCTGGTTCATGGACTTCTCCGAAATGTCGATTAGCTCTCTGAAAAACTCTGCAGAAAGAGAAAAGAGAGGTAGAGATTAAAATGAGTCGATCACCCACCTCCTTTTTTTTTTTTTTTTGTCAGGTTTCCCCTCAAGTTTAACAGCTCATAATTATGGTTATATCAGATCCTTCACAGTGGTAACTGAGTGTAACAACATGTACGCCACAGAAAATCCATCTTGAAGACTCATACGCGGGCTCCCACTCCTTAAATGTCCTTCAGTGAGTCATTACAGACATTATATAAATGTAAGAGGACACCATGAAAAAAAAAGGTGATGGTGATCCAAACGCAGGTAGGAGGAGAAAGTGTAAATTCTTCTCCGGGCTGTGGCGGCTGTAATCCTGCAAAATGCAAATGATTTATGACAACGATTGTTCTCGGTTCTCTAAAATTTCATGTAAGAAGTCTGAGTTTTCAGACAATTTAAGGAGCAATCACTGCTTCCTGCACCGCGGGAAACAAAAGGTCTTGAGTCAGAGTGGTTTATTAGCCGATACACAGTGTGGTGTGGATTTCAAACTCAACATTAAAATGTGATTCACTCTCCAATGAATTCAAAGTACGAAGCAGGAGGACGTAGTTGAAAATCCAGTAGTCAGGATTTTAGGGCTTTTGCTGTCTCTTATGTGGCATTATGTTAAAAACTACATTTAGTTAAAAAGTAAAGTTTGTGGTAGGACGGCCATTACAAGGAAGTGGATGAAACTCAAAAAACTAACGGTGCACGAATGGATTGATATTATTTATGGTGTTTTTTTTAAGGTGGAAAGAATTACATTTGCCATAAGTCTGCAACAAAATGTGTTCTTGAAAAGATGGATCAGGAATGTAAAACCAGTTAAGCCACCTTTTGTATAATGTTAAAGGGTATGACTCTTTTTTCAGGTTTACTTCATGTTTAACGTTTGTTTTTGTTTTTTCAATATATCACAAAAGTGCACCCATGTTTACCTGTTCTAGGGGGTGTAGTTATTTAGTTTTAAGGTTTTAGTACGAGCGCCTATTATAATATGGTGGAAATCATTCATCTATGTACTATTTATATAAGTTTGGATGTTTTTCGGAGATTTAATTGTAATGTACAGATGAATAGATGTCAAATGTTATGTTGAGAATGATGTGAACAATTGTAAATACCATTTAAAAAAAATTGGGGGAAAAAAGCCACCTTTATTAAGAAGTTAAAGGAAAGATTAACTGAGAAAATTGATAGCATTATCTGGTTCACATTCATCTTATTCATCAAGTCAATTGTATGTAAAAGCGTCACTTCCCTGCCACCTAAAAGTCAAAGAGTTTCACAATATTTAATTTTTAAGGAAACAGGTTATACTTTTGGACATCCAGGATTAAACTACAACACCATAAAGTAAATAGGGAGTAAATTCACATCCACTTCCTATTTAAAGGACGGTGCCTCTTACCGTCAAACCTGCGGTGTCTCTGTGTGAAGGTGGTCAACAGGAACTGGCTGTTGTCTTCGATGGCTTTGAGGAAGTCCCTCTCGCTCTGCAGTGCCAGGGTCTCCTCCATCTGACTGGAGCAGCAGGTGTAGTCCTGAGGACAGAGCCGCAGGTGCTCCCCTACGGCCACGCACAGCCAGGACACACACGGGAATAGAAGGTTTTCACACGATTTACACATGTTTGGGAAGTCAAGTGGAAAAATTAATGTTAACAAAAGTATGTGAGGCCCTTACAGCTGCACAACATGATATAAGGTTAGAACTATAACATTCAACATGGAAACTTTGCAAGGAATGATCATTTTAATAAAGAATTAACCAAACTGCAGTGTATGTTTGACATGGAGTCACAGCCCAGAAGAGAGAGGAACTAGGAGTCATGCTTGCATTTACAAGATATCTCGAACCTGTAGAGCATGAAACCCCCCTGAGGTCCTCGGGAAGAAGTTTACCAAGTGTTTCA
This sequence comes from Parablennius parvicornis, assembly GCA_900302745.1. Lineage (NCBI taxonomy): Eukaryota > Metazoa > Chordata > Actinopteri > Blenniiformes > Blenniidae > Parablennius > Parablennius parvicornis. The sequence continues at coordinate 1,803 of OMNM01037013.1, read as the reverse complement.
GAGTCAGAAGAAAAAAGCTGAAGCAGCTTTTAGTTCCTACGCTCCTCACCTGTGGAACAAACTCCCTGCTGAGACATGCGCTTCCTTAAAATTTCCTCAGACTTCAATAAACAATAGAATCTGCTTATTTTCGTACCTTTTACAATATTTTTCTTTTTATGCCTTTCTTTAATGTATTTCCCTTGCGTCTGAATGGTGATTTATAATTAAATTTGCCTTGCCTTCGAGCAGACAAGACCTCTAACATGGGGTCATGTTTCTTCGCATGGTGTAGAGATCTTCAGGGTTATGCCGTCTGGAGCAGTACGCTCCTAACAGGCACCGGTCAAGGTCTTCACTGCAGATCTGCCTGCTTTTACACAATCCAAAACTTCTTGAGGCTAATCGACCACCCTATTCAATCAGTGATGTCCGTACATCTGGTCACGGTAAATAAAAATGTCTTGCAAACCAAATTGTTCCACTCTGCAAAGGGAAATCTTATCAAAGACAAAAGGTCTGATTAAAAAAAATTGTAATTTCCCCCACATGAATAATTCAGCTTCAATCTGTCCGTTTTTGTCCGCTCAGGTTGGGTCTTTGATATGTCTGAGGTAATGATGTATGCAAACGACAAGGCGCAGGGAGAGGGGAAGGGGGAGAACGCCAAGCACAAAATGTGAAAGAGGAACGGATTCTTTGTTTCTGTAGAATTACAATCTAACATGAACGTCGGGCCTGTTCGTACAACCCAAAGTCTCATTTCGAACTCCACCCTGGCTGATGCTTCCTATCTGCCTCTTTTGTTCTCTCTGTCCCACTATTACCCCTCTCTCATCCCTCTATTTCCATTTCTAAACTGCCACCCTTCATCCTTCACTCTCCTGGCCATCTGCTCCCCACTGGCCCACGGGACAGTGAGCCAAGACTCATAGCAGTGATAGCCCAGTGAACACACACACACACACACACACACACACACACACGCACACGCACGCACGCACAAGATCAATCATGAGTTGTGTTTCACTCACTGAAATCAATCCTCTTGCAAATATATATTTTTTACCCACAATTGCTTTTAACAGGAGCTTCATGTTCTTGTCTTTCTGAAGCAAACACTTATTCACTTGCAAAGCTAAACCCTTCAAGAAGTGGGCAACATCTTAAAATAAACAATTGCTCATGCATGGCCATACCAAACATTTAAAACATTCAGCCTTTGAATTCTGCCACATCCCTTCTTTTTTTTTTTTTCCTTCCTCCATTCAAAACTTCAAAACAATCCAAAATCCTAAGTGTTTATAATCTACAGGAAGCTTTTTTTTTTTTTTTTCTTCAGGAGATTAGATTATCAGCAGAGCACACAGCCTTTGGGTATATGCAGGAGGCTTCACAGTGGGCCAGTAGGCAAAGACTAATTAGGGGCGAGGTTCTTTGTTGCACCGGTGTTGGCAATTTACTCATCCCCTTAATCATCCCATTTAAACCGCACCAGGGGGAGGAGGAGGCGGGTGTAATTTGTTTTAAACCACACTGTGTTTCTCCAGAAGAAACTCACCATGATGATCCCCCCCACACTCTTTCTCAGAGGCGTTTTAGTGAGTTGGGAAATCTTCTTGTACTGTACTACTTCCCTATGCAGTGATTGTTGTCTGCAGCTTAAGCAGGACATTTCTTGGTGTAATAGTACCTATAATAATTTGTGGTGCGTAAATAATGTGCTTAATGTTATTTTAACCTCTGTTGGGGATTAAATGGTGCACACTGGCGCGTCTACAATCACAGAAACTCACCATATCTTAAATATTATAACTGTACATC
>OMNM01037011.1:15758-45149 GCA_900302745.1 Parablennius parvicornis | reverse complement strand
GGACCGAGGAGCTGCCTGCCTCTGCACGGACAGGCTGGAGCTGCCTGCCTCTGCACGAACAGGCTGGAGCTGCCTGCCTCTGCACGAACAGGCTGGAGCTGCCTGCCTCTGCACGGGCAGGAAGCTCCAGCGAGAGACTGTCACCTCTGGAGACGTGACCCGTGGGCAAGTGCGCCGTCTCCTGTCACCTGCATGGCCCGGCTTTCTCTGCTTGTCGCTCGTCTCTGTCTCCATTTTGCATTCTGCACTTTGTGCGGATATTTCAGCATCAAAAGCGGAAGTGGCTTAAATGAAGCATCGAGTATGTGAATTTTGCCTCGACGCATTTCAGTCATCAAATTACTCGAATAACTTGAGGAATCATTTCAGCCCTAAATATAAAACATTTAAATCCGAGCATTTTACTTACAGTTCCCTCATTTGCAGTAGATTCAGGGGTAGTTGGTACAGATCCATGCTTTATTAAGTGTTGTTGCTGGCCGACGTTGGAAAATACGCCTCTGTGACGTACTGTAGCGTGCATACAAAACTTTGGGAAGTCTTGTTGGTAGATTCCCATTAAAAAGAAAATTAATCCACTGGGTCCTCACAGGCTCAGTTGAAGGCAGTAAAAAAGATTCCTCTGCTTGTTGATATAGTTAACAATGGTGCATTGAGAGTGTTTAGCGAGTAGCTTCGGCATGTTTACATGCTGAGTCGTGAGGCACAGAGCGGAGGGATTTAGGGAGGGTCTCCTGTTTGGGACTGGCTAGAATTACTAATAACGTGAGTTGGGACTTGCTTTCCGACTTGCTCACTGGCACAGACACTTTTGAATAAATTAAAAAAGTGGGGGAAAGAGAAAACACTTTTTTCAATTCTTGGGCGTCGTTCCCAGATATGGGGGTGCCTATAACCATTGGAAAACCTTTAGAAAGTGAATTTTACATGATATGTCTCCTTTAAAATCACAATTATGGTGCAGCAGAAATATCTAAGCAATTAAATGTGATTATAGTCTACAAGAAATACAGCAGCCCTCCTCACTCTTTCTTCTAACTGTCTCGATGACTTCAACTATCCAGATCAGTAACCCAGACAATAAATACTGAGGAAGGTTTTATCCCCTTTATTGTTTTCACATTCATAACTTTACTTTTTTTCCCAGTATGATTTATTAGTATGGTCAATCGATTTAAAAAAAAAAAAAAAATGCAACAAATTATTTGTACAATTTTCTTTAATTGTGATTGATCTAAAAAACATTTTCTACTTAATACTGAAGCTTGTAATGCATCTTTATTCATGGCAAACCATGGAAATATCAACACACAGAAAATATATTTACATTCAAAGATTATTTTTAAGTGAATGCTGCTTCTCTCTAAGTTTAGCAAATAAATAAGAAAATATCTTTCTAATATCCAGTAACGGATAATATCACAAAACCTAGACTCATGTTAGAGTGCAGGTCCACGACTTTGAAAATTTCAAGTATTTCCTCCAGCTTTAGCAGTTTGGCTGCTGGTCGGTCAACATGGCAACCTGCTGTTTTACAACAGAATTACTTCTGTAGTCTTTACATTGTGCTTTACATCGTGTGTAAATGACTTTCACTTTTGCTATCTCCAACAGCCGTCAGGCAACTTTTTAAAGGGAAACTTTCTGCCTTAATATTGTCCCGGGGAGGCAAGAGAAACAAACAAAAGACAACAAATTAGGCCAAAGAACCTTTCTCAACATATTTTAATTTAGATAATTTTTGCAATTTTGCCATCATGTGCAAATATCATAAACATACTAAAAGGTAAATAACACTGATAAATTACACTCTTGCAACATATAAACTAAACTGTGCCTGGCTTTTGAGGTAGATTTCACATGGAACAGAGAAACATGAAAAGTAAAATAAAAAATCAAATAATTCAAATAATACTTAAGACTTATTTCAAATGGGAAAAATAAAAATATCACCTGGTATGAACTAAGGCAAATCTGCAAAATATTATTCTACAGTCATGTTACCAGGCATTAGATATACCAAAACACTAAATAGCTTATAGAAAAGACGCAAATAAAAATGCAAACTTAAGTAACTGTGGTTATTTCATTTCATTATATTTTTGTTATTTTGGAAAAAAAAAAGAAATATCAAAATTAACAGTGCACACCAATAATCATAATCCATATTTACATTCACAGACTACATGTTTTACCACTCAGTACACTTAGTATAAATACAGTAATTGTTGGGATCTGTTGTATCGCTCAGTTGACGTAAAATTATTTTGTTTTTGTTGTATTAGCTCAAATCTTGAAGTGAATGTTGGTAAATGTATAGATTTTTTTTCTTTTAGAAAGCCCCAGTGATATTGGTAACAGAAGAAAGAACAAACAAACAAATAAGAACCCTTTCATTTCCCCTGACATCTGCAGATTTCTAAAACTAATTGTAAGTTAGAAAGAAGCAGGTTGGTGGGTTTGTATACAAAAAGGAGAATTTTTATCAACGTTTATCACTTCCTCTTTCAACTCAACTCTGAGCTACATTCATCCCTGGTTTTATTAACAGGGGAGTGAAGCTTTTCTAGATTCATTAGTTGAAACAATGAATGATATTCAATGGAGACATGTGATTCCTCCATGAACACTATTCAACCTGAAGCTTTTTTCCATGTTTTGTTCCAACACCCCTCCAAAGATCCACAGCTTGTGTGCTTTCTCCCTCACAGGGTCACCCATCTCCACGCCAAGCCACTCGCCACTGCCCCGCACACCCACCACCTCCAACCCCGTCCACGGCAAGCAGAGCACCTCGTCTGTGCTCAACAACCCCTATATCATCGTGGACAAACCCAGCCAGGTCATCGGCATGGCCTCGTCCTCTGTTGCCCCAACAGGTACACACACCTTCCACCACAGCCTCAAATCAGAAGAGGATCTGCAGCCAAATCTCTACTTCTTTTTTTCTGGTGTTTGTGCTTTTTCTTCCCTTGGAATCATTTTCAGTCTTTTATTCCCATATTTTAACTCCCGCATTATGATGTTGTTAACCAGCATTATTAGAGGTTACCATGGTGATTGCAGGGTTCTCAGCAGGATTTTCTGACAGTGTAGGGGTGGGACAACTGTGTGTGAGGCCTGGGAAGCTCTGTGGTTTTAGGCTATTAAGAAGGCTTATTTGGCAACCTGAAGGACTATAATCAGTGGCAGATATTTAACCTACTGTACTGAGCTGATGTCAACCATCAGGACCTTGGCATGCCAGCTCCCCCCAAGAAACAAGAAACCGTGGGTTGTTGTGCTTGTGTGGGCAAGTGCCTGCTATGTATATGTGGAGGGGTCGGTGGAGGGGTCATTAGGGAGTAGCTTGGGGGGCAGGTGGTAGGGATGCAGGGTTTTAGGGGGCGGGAGGTTTTGCAGCTGGAGTTGGGATGAGTCCTGCTCCAGCCAGTCTCGGCTCGGGTCCGGGCCCAGGGCCCTACGTCCCTTCTCCTCTTGTTGGTGCCTCCTGGCTGAGGCTGGTCTTCCCTGCATTCTCCCTCTGGTGCTCGCTGGGTTGGAGGCGTAACGCTGGGGTGGTTTGCTGGGGCCTTCCCAGGTCCGAGGAGCCGCCAGGCGGCGGGGTGGCGGTGTCCAGGCCCGATGTCACCACAGGCCTCCCCGCAACAGTTCCAAACACACCCAGTAGACAAACCTCACGAAGGCACAGACACACACACTTCCACTCCTCATCATTGAGATGTGCTCCTGATGTCGCTTGTTTTCTGCCATCATCTGTTCAAATGTCAAAATCATTTACTTCTGTGTTTGTTGTTACTCCTTTGTTAGATGTATGTACCTGCTCGAAAATCATTTTTTAACATGAAGAGCTGGAGCAAGAATCTTTTACATTAATCTCTCCAGAGGCTTTGATAAGGTGGTGGATTTGAAGGTGTCAAATCCTCAACCAATTGGTGACTGGCTGAGGGCATGGGGACAGTCACTGTCCTTTGAGCAGGAAGAGGGGAGGATTTGCATCTTGGCTCATGAATCATCTGCAGTGAGATGCTCAGGCACATTCCTGAATCAGACTCCAGATGTCATGACCTTACCATGACAACTGAAGACTCTTTTCTCAGAAATGAACAAACCTTTCTATGGTCTTGTGAGATCCAACATATCTAATGCATATGTAGCTGAGACGGTGTGTCTTTCTGAATGATTCCACAGGAAGCCCCTCCTTCAAACAGTCTGCAGCTCAAGGCGCTCGCTCTCCAGCTCCTAAAGTTCATACGGGAACCTTCCTGTCCTCTGGGGTGAAGGTAAGCTTTCAAGCAATTTCTGACCAACAAGTCCTCTGTCTCCTCTGCCCCCAGTCTGTCTCTGTCTCCCTCTATTCCCTCTCTGCCCTCTTTCCCCATCTCTGTTCTCCTCTGCTCCCCTGTGTATCACCTCTATCCTCTGCTCCCCTCTTCTCTCCTGTATCCATCTATGTCTGCATTTGGCCTTATCTGTCCTCTGTTCCCTTCTTCTCTCTCTATACCCCTTTGTCCCTCTGTGTCCTCACTCTTTTCCCCTTGTCATCTGTCACTGTCATCCTTTGCCCCATCATCCTTTTTCCCCCTTTATCGTCATCTGTCCCTTCTCTGACCGCCTATGTCCTCCTTTGTCCATCTCTGTCCCTCATGTCCTCCCTTGTCCCGCCTCTTTTCCCCATTACCTCAGGCCCTCTGTCTGTCCCTGCCCCCTTCTCTGTCAATGTCTTCCTCTGTTCCTTTCTGTCCTACTTTCTCCCTTTGCCCTCCTCTGACCTCCCCGTTCATTCACCTCTGTCTTTCTCCCCCCCCTGTACCCGTTTGTCTTGGTCTGTCCGCCTCCCTCTGTTCCCCTTTGTCCTGATGTATCTATCTCTGTCTCCCATCTTCCCTCTTTATCCACATCAGTCCACCTCTATCCCTCTCTGTCTTGTCTGTCCCTCCCTCTCCTCCTCTGTTCGCGTCTTTCCCTCTGCTCTCTCTCTCTCTCTGTCTCTCTCTCCTTTCCCCCTGTGTCCTCCTCAATCCCTCTCTGTCCCCCCTGTTGTCCTCTCGCCCCTTCTATCCCACTCCGTCCCTTCTGCACCCACATTCGCTTTGCCCATTTTCTCCTCTGTTGGCCTCAGCCCCTTTCTTTCCTCTGCTGTCCTCCTCTGTCCCACTATGTACGCCTCTCTGTCCCCCTGTCCTCCTGCCCTCTGCTGTCACCCCATCCTCCTCTGTCCCCTCTGCCTCCCCTCTGTCCCACTCTATACATCTCTGTCCCACTCTGCCTTCCCACTGTCCCTCTACGTCTCCCCTGTCCCTCTCTGCATCCCCGTTCCCGTCTGTCCTTCTCTGTTCCGGCAGTGTCTGCTTCTTATTTTACAACGCCTCCTGGTATTAATAGCAGCTTTGGCAACTATTTAAGTGGGGCATCATTGTGAAAAGGAGGGAGAGATCTGTCTCATGCTGAATGTGTTCATATCCTGTTAAAACCGAGCCCACACCCACCTGCTCATTATCCCACCTCTCTTCACAGAGAAGCAAACATGTCTATTGCTCACATTATTTTTCACTGAGCTGTAAAGCTCTGCCTCAACCTGTGATGCTGAAGGATGAGGCGGCTGCTTCCTCTGGATTATGATGATTGATTCTCTGCTGCGTGTGACAGACTGAAAATTTAAAGGCCCTGATAACTTCTTTTACATTGTTAACACATCACACTGTTTATTTGTATGTTTTTAAATTAAAGAGTGAATATTCATTCAACCACCTTCTCATGATTTATCTGTACTCTCTCTATGTTTTCGAGCAGGTTATTATAAAGCAGGAGCCAGGGGAAGTTTCTACTCCGCAGCAGATGGTTTCCACGGTAACCACCCAACAGCAACCTGCTGTGACAGGCGCACACCAGTTTGTCGCAGTGAAGGGAGGTCACATGATCTCCATGTCAGCTCAGAAACAGGCTGGGGGGGCCACAGGAGCCACATCGAGCAAGGTCAGGCATCAAGTGATACATTGATCAGCCACAACATTATTACCATCTGGCTTATATTGGGTAGGTATGAAAGCACCTCTGACCCTGAGAGGCATGGCCTCCAATGGACCTCATGCTGGTTGCTGTGTTTCTCAAACCGTTCCTAATCCATTGCTGTTTAGTGATCTCCAAAGACGCACTTCAGGATTTCTTATTTAGGTCAACAGTGACTCCAAATCTTGAGAACAAGCTTCGTTATAATGTTTGATCTGAAATGTAACTTTTGCTTTGGAGGAAGGTTTTTTTTTTTTTAATCTTCATTATCAATATTAATGAATCCCTAAGATTATTCTATTATGCTGTGTTTTGGTTCATTTTGTTACAGAAAAAGCTATAAAGAGGTGTAAATGAAACACCAAAGTATAGTTTATCGTATCTGTTCGTCAAAGGGCAAAATGCCCTTATTGCTCTCATCAGGGAATACATTTCCATGGAAGGCTGTATGTGTCCGTGTGGGGCATCCTGACTGGACTGTGGCTGTGCAAAGAAACAGAACCTACATCAATGTTTGCAGCAGTTCAAACAATGGATCTGTTCTAAAGTCTTTTTGGATCCACTTATACCCTTCCACTCATCCATCCATCTCATGTATTTTCTGTTTCCAACACATCAACGTTCTGAACAAATTTTTCAATTCCATCCTGATTTACTGGAGGTGCTCTGACAGGGCTGTCAGTGGTTATAATGTTCTGGCTGATCATTGGACATGTATTTCTCTGTGTATTTGTATAACCTGATATGCCAGCGTCCTTTTTTCCAGATGTTGGGTATTCCTGTGAGCTCGACACTTCAGTCCTCTGTCAAACCGGTGGCTATTAGCAGCGGACAGATTCTTGTTGCTAAGGGTAACCCTGCCGTCTCCAAGGTGATGGGAGGGAAGCAAGTTCTCGCTCAGGGAGTTGCTAAAGCCATTGTCAGTGGAGCTGGAAGCATCTCTGGTCAGCAGACGGCCAGCAAGGCAGCCGGCGGGTCAGGCGGCAAGAGTGGAGGTGAGGGGGGGGCGCACACACACACACACACACACACACACACACACACACACACACACACACACACACTTGAAACTTATCCGAGCCCAGGGGATGAGCTTCTAAAGGCCCTGCAGGATCCACATGTAACCTGACAGTGATGTAGTGGTGATGGTCAGGTCATCCATAAAGGCACGAATGGGAAGCTGCTAGACTCCAGACTTGGACAGAGGACTTCTACACTCTGTTTTAGCTGCTTTCAGACAAACAGGATGACCGAGATTGTGCAGCCAGTTATGATCCCTTTTTTCAAGCCTGTGCCAATCAGATGTTTTGCTCCCTGATGTAACTCTCATCCTAAAGTTCCCGTAGTAGTTCAGGATTAGGTCCTTGGTCTTGCCGGGTATGTGGTGTCACTCTAAGGTAGTCTCCTCTAGTTTGTGGGGGATTGAGCCACATTCATTGACTTGGACCAGCCAGAGCACTGCCAGGTTTCTGTTCCCCTCACATGCCTCCCTAATCAGCTGGGTTACCACTCTGGTGTGTTTGAGGCAGCCTGGGACTCCAGGGATGCCAACCTTCTGCACAGAAGTGTCAAACTATTTACTTCTTCGGAGAAAGCCTGCCATCCCTCTGGTCAGACCGACGGCTCAAAAAGATCTTTCCTTCCACGCTGAGGAATGAGATCGAACTAAGCTCCGGCTTAGTTGAGTGCTCCTCTTTTGGTATCCAGACACCTCCCTGTCGACACTGACCTGCAATGGTCCCTTTTCTCCAAATCAGTCGCAGCAATTTTCACAGGATTCTGAGAAGGTTTGGGTAGTGCTTGTACACCTTAAAGGAGAATTCCACTAGAGCTGGTTCTGGTCTCCGTTACAACCTCCTGAACTTCCTTCCAAGTGGGTTCTGAGATGTTAAACTCCGCTAGAGTGGCTGATATGTCCAGGAGGGTTCTCTGTGATTCCAGCTCTTGCTCTCTTTCTGGACCACTGAGAGTGGTGTGCAGGAAAGTGTCTACCTCCTCCTTGGAGCAATCCGCACGCCCGCTGCATTTCCGTCCCAACAGCCCCCCTGTGAACTTAAAGTATAAGTAAGTATTATACACTCTGAGCAAAAAGTTGTCCAAAAGATGTCCTCTATACATCCAGAAGACATCCTGAGAGTGGCCAGAATGGAAGTTTGTCTTACACTTAGGTGGAAGTTAGCGATACAACTTACAATCACCCCTTTTTGGAATGTGGGAGGAAAGCAGAATACCCAGAGGTACCCAACACACGTTCAATGAGAAACTCCACAAACACCTCCAGCTGAATTGATGAGTGCTAACCACTGTGCCAATGAGATCATTGACAATGATGACAGCGCTGAACAAAACATTTACTTATGTACATAGTTGTATTCACAAAACCAAAGGTTATCAAAGTGGCAGGGTTCTCCATGTAGGCTTAAAAAGTTACTTTACCTGTGTGTCTAAGGAGCTGGTGACCTGGGCAGGTCTAGCTTAGGTACAAAGAGATGAACATGTATAGAGTTAATGGCAAATATATGCTACAGGTGCTGATCATGAAACTGAGTCCCGTGTCAAACTTCCTGACTGCTGTGAAGCGAGGAAGTTAACCCTTAAGCTCTGCTTGGGCTCAGACCTTAATTAAGTTGCAAGCGGCTTAGAAAGGGTCTTCACATACCCGCACATGTTGAAACAAGATGCATGTTGAGGTTTGGGGTACATCACAAGCTAGCTATTATATCCAAGTGTCAAAAATGTCAAATTCTGTGGCTCACAAAGCGCCCCCCCCCTAACTAAAATCACTGTTGGTCATGGTTTTAGCCAGAATTTTGTGTTTTGGGAGTCCATTAAAATATGAAGTCTGCACATGCAAAGTAGTTTCCTGTTAGAGAAGCAGAAGTCATTAAGAAGTATCTTAATGCCACCATGACGAGTCCTGGACAGCTGTAGGTCGAATATGATTTTACATATATATGTGGATGTGTATATAATTGTGTATTATAACTCGGGATGCACCGCATGTTTCACTTCTGATCCGATCCCGATACCTGAATTCGGATATCTGCCGATACCGATACTGTTCGGATACCAAAACTCTGTTTGCTTTAATATTAATATTATCATTATTGTTGATTATATATGAGGCTGAAATAAACTCTCTACAGGCAAGTATGAAAATTACAAATGTATCCATGCATGCTCCCAAAAGACAACTTGAGGTTAGAATAGGGTCAGAAAAGGAAGCAATACAAACTATCTTTGTTCAATTTGGAAGATGTGGGGGGTCTGCTTGACATCATCATCCCATAATAAGGTTGTTATACAGTGGTCCCTCGTTTATCGCGAGGTTACGTTGTAAAAATAACCCGCGATAAGCGAAATCCTCTATATAGCTAGTTTTATTTTTTACAATCATATATGTTTTAAGGATGTACAACCCCTCACCACACACTTTTACACTTTGCTCAGACAGGAATTAAGATTTTCTCACATTTCTCTCTTGTTTAAACAAAGTTCAAACCTTCATATACGTCCTCCTCTCAGGAGCGCTCACCATCTCGGACACGTAGCAGCGCAGCCGCACTTTCCCTCTGGTTCTTTCACACTTGCTACCCTTTTTTTCCCTCACTTAACACATCAGGACATCCGTGTTCTCACCCTCCAAGCCCGCTGCCCTCAGCCCGGGGAGAGCTGAGGTATCTTGGGCACAGAGCTGTGCAGGCCCCATCCCTGGAGCTATTAAACTCCAGAGTTTCACCCCTCAAAAAAGGCATCCAAAATTGCGCTGAAAAAAATCCATGAAAAAGCGAGGCCACGAAAGGTGAATCGCGATATAGCGAGGGACTACTGTATCTTTAAAACCTAAGAATCACTTTATTAATCCCTGGGGAAATTATTTAGCAACGCAGCACAAGCAGCATTTTTCCAGCACTAATGCAGCACAAACCATTGGGACTATTTTCGCAGGGTTTTGTGTCAGGTGGGGCACAGCTTCCCAGAGGTCTGCCTGCTGACAGCGTGGAGGAACATGCTTTCCTTGTTTTGATGCCGCTGTCAGTTATTCTCCTCGCTGAGCTAGCGTTTTAAGACAGGTTCGCTGTACAACGGTTTTGCAAACATTGCACGTAGCATTGTTGCTCTGCGGTGTTTTGAGCGTAAAATACGTCCAAACAGCAGACATGTTGACAGGAAAAGTTGGATAGCCACAGTGCTACTATGTTTGCCTGTTTTCTGGCTGCAAACTGTGGAATGGATTTCCTGACTCATTACTCTGCGTCTCATTGAGACCCGTCTCTCTTCAGGAAATCCATTCCATCAATATGGAGACATTTCAGCAGGCAGTTAAGCACAGACGTGGCTCATGGATCGGAAATCTCTGCGGGTTGGATCGGAAATTTGTGATCCGAGAATGACCTTGGTATTGAAACCTGATACTGATACTGGATCGGATCCGCTGCATCACGTATTATAACTTCCTCATCAATCCTCCTCTCTGTACTTTCAGTGATGGCCACTCTGCAGCTGCCGGCCAATAACCTGGCCAATCTGGCCAATCTGCCTCCAGGCACCAAACTATACCTGACTACCAACAGTAAGAACCCTTCGGGGAAGGGGAAGCTGTTGCTCATCCCACAGGGAGCCATCCTCCGTGCATCCAGTGCAGGTGAGAAATCTTTATTTCGGAACGCATAACATCCCGTCATTCTGTCCTTTGTTCTTTGCTCTCTTTATCACAGACTCATCACATTAAACTCAGATTTTGAAAAGTTTCTAATACAAGGAAGGACATTTGTTGACTGTTGAATGTGCCTTATAATCAGATTTTCGCAACTTGAGCAAGTTTTTTCAAACGCTCTGAACCCTGCAGCTTATACAACAATGCTACTAATATCTGGATTTTTATGGGTTATCGGGTTTCATGCCGCCAGATTCTACTTTTGCATGTAGATAGATGCTGTTTTTAGCGCCTCTACTTGTCCCAAACTATTACTAGTAGTCCAGAAATAGGGTCTGGCTGGCTGTGTTAAGCAGGGTGTGAAGGGGAAGCTGAAGCTGGGGATTCAGCAGAGTCCTGGTTGTTCCCTTTCAGACCTGAGGAGCTGGTCGCTTGGTGTGTGGTGGCTTTTCCTGCTTGTGGAGGGAAAAGCACAAAGAGGTTCTGTGAGGTGTCATTTCCTAGGTCTTGTCCTGGGGAAACTGGTTGGGCTTCCCTGGTTGATGAGAGATCAGATGCTTGGTGCTGGGCTCTAGTCCGAGGGACGCTCTGACCCTTGTAATCAGGTCAGAAGAGGAGTTCAAGCCTTTAGATGCAGGGCTCTGGTGTTAGCAGGTTGAACTAACGCTGGATGAGCTGCTTCCAACAGCTCACCTCCTCCGTCAAAGAGCAGGAGCTAGAAGCTTGAAGAGAATCTCTCGTAAAGCTTTTGATAAGGTAGAGGGCCTTCAAAGGTGTCAAATCCTGGGGGCCTCACCCAATGACAGTCAGTGGGGGCAGTCAGTGTCCTTTGAGCAGGCGTGGGGAATGATTTGCGTGCATGGGGACGATAGTGGCTCATGGCCCACCTGCACTGAGATGCTTAGGCACATTCCTGAATCAGACTCCACATGTCATGACCTTACATCATGACCAATGAAGAAGTATAGGCCTTTAGTACAAACGGTGTTCTCGAGGTACAGGAAAGAAACGGTGGAATATGCACTAGGTGTTTACAGTCTGGTTATTTCACCTAATTATTTACTCGTTGGTAGCTTCTTTGTTTTGTGGTTATTTAAGTTTGTGAGGATTTGATTAGATGAAAACTGGACGGGAGAAGTATTCAGTAATGTTACACTTCTTCGTTCTCGAGCATGTTAAGCATGCTTTATTTGTATTATTCATTGTTTCTTTTTTCTGATTATTTTTTTGTGTTCAAAGGCACTGCACAGCTCAGACTCAGTCCTTCACTGAACGTTGAGAAATGCTGTGTTAATTTTGGACTGTTTATCTGAGACTGGTGTGTAATGTAGGTCAGCAGTCCCAGAGCGGCTCGTCAGCAGGCACCGGGAGCTCTCAAAACACCTCTTCCTCATCCTCTTCCTCATCCTCCTCCAGCAGTCTGCCTTCTAACCTCTCCTACACGTCCTACATCCTGAAACAGACCCCACAGGTGATTGCGCACACTTTCTCTGTAGGACGAACTTCACTTTTTTGATAGCTTGTGCTTGTATTTCCTACGATGTATTCAGTGTTTCATCATACTAAGAATGTGACTGAAGATACTGTGAACAGTTTTCATTTATATTTTATTTTAACTGAGTTTGTCTTACCCTCAGCATAATTTACATCACCTCTTGATTCTTCAGTGAGTCTCAGATTTCTGTTTCCAGTCTGACCTGTTCTTAATTAGACTTATTCATTATAGCAGCATTGATTGCAGTCAATTAGCTTTAAGCAGTGCTGTCTGAGCACTGAGCCCACATTTTATAACAAAGGTGTCTGAAGTAAGAATCTCTGCGGTTTTCCTAATAGTAATCATTGAGCACAGAGTGCTCCCTAACACAATGTCTACACAGAAAATATCACGTTTATTTTCTCCTACAGCTATTAAGCTTACTTACCATCAGAGTGATGGATCAATTTTACTCTCAGTTCATTACAGCAGGATGAAAAATGTTACGAATGATCTTTAGAATTCAGCTTAACTATATTTAACACACTTTAAAAAATTTTACCTAATGTACTTAAAAAGACAATATCTGTGATATATTACTGTGCGATGACATGGATGAGGATTTGTTCATACTGTGAACTAACTTTCTCTGTCTTTCTTCCCCAGGGAACATTTCTGGTGGGCCAGCCAGCGCAGGGCACGGGGAAGCAGGGAGCCTCCGGCTCCACGGCCTCGGCCCCGACCTCTGTTACCCAGCAGGCCATCCGGGTGACGGCAGGACAGAAGGCAGCCATCCTGGCTCAGGTCAGTGTGGGGACTGGCTCTGTATCATCAGTGATGTTAATAATTGAAGCTACTAAGGAACAAATGTTTTATGCTATTTCACTTGTTCAATGTCTGGATAAGAAAAACTACAAAAACAATACCTGGCAGTGAGAGAAGGGGTGTGTTTAACACTTAACTGTTAAATTGAACAGAAAAGAAAGAACTGTAAGTGGACGTATGTTAACAGAATATCTGCCAACACAACTGAATATATTAAGTATTTGACGAGAACACAGAATGAACGGTAATGAGCCTGATTCCATAAAGGGATAACTGAGGACTACGCAGTGAGCCTGGTGAGAGGTTTCCATGCTGGGGGTTTGTTTCCTGCTCCAAGGGGGAAGTCATGTTTGCAGAAGATGTTTTCTTCTGGCTTTCACTCGTTTTACTCCTTTAGATTGTCCCCATAACTGACTGTCAACACTAATGTCCTCTCATTTGATTGGCAGGTGGTGGGCGGCTCCCAGGGTGCACAGGTGAAGTTGACGGACGGCTCTGTTAAGACGGTCACAGCAGCGGGAGCCGGACACTTGTCCAAACCAGGCACCACCACCTTGAGGATGACGGGTGGAGTGATCACAGCTGCCAGCTCCTCGTTTGGCTCCGTCAGCCAGCAACAGGCCAGTCATACTCTTATTCAGACTCAGAGCTAAAAGCAAACATGTTAAACTTGTATGTAATTACACAGCTTCCCAAAATGTTCTAATAAATCGAGGTTCCTTACAATAATTAAAAAAAAAAAAAAAAAAAAGAGTATTTTCTATGATTGAAAAATGATTTATGATGCCAAGGCTTTAATTTAAAAAGTACTGATATGTAAGTGCACAAAGATCATTTTGCGTGTTTAAGTGGAATAAATGCAAATGAAGAGAGAGCACTGGGAATATGCAAACAGCGATGTGTTTGACATATAAACAGAATTAAAAATTAAATTAATTAAAACGCACTACAAAGAGTTCCTATAACAGGGGTGGCCAAACAGTCAGAGACCAAGAGCCACAGAAGTACGGTGGTACTGAGTACTAAGAAGAGCCACATCATACAGATGTGGGTTTACAAAAAACTCCCTCTGTCACACAAACACAAAATGACATGAAGTGAAAATACACACATAATGTAAGATACATTTCCAATTGGAATTACTAAAGTTAGACAACAGTGGGCTAATGCTGGATTTACAGCATGAATAGAAATAATTTAATCCCACACAAATGCGCAGGGACTGTCTGCAACTTGAAAAACCACTACATCAGCAAAGACATATACTTAAAACCACATATCACCCGATTAATAAAGTGCTGTAGTCTGACCAAATGAAGGCTGCAGTGATTTTGGTGACACTGCAATGAATACCAGTCACGTTGTGCTCTGTCCTTGCACTCTGGTCACACAACCGGCTGCTCATAGAGAACATTGTTGTCCATTCAGGACCCGCAACAGTCCAGGAGGGATCCTCTGCCCCAGTTCGGGGGGGAGGATTCTGCACCCCTATCCCGAGCACCTCCAGCTGTGAGTGTGGCTGCCGTGGGGCCAGGGAGCACTCCCTCAGATGGGGAGATACATTTACAATCGCAAACGCCCGTGCACCGTCTACATGGAGGCTTAGGAAAAAACTGGATACTGTTTGACCACTGGGGCTGGAGCCATGTCTTGGACACTGTACACTGTCCTGTTGCCTCCATGCTGCAGTTCCTTCGGAAACTTTTTAACCAAGGACAGTCTCCATCCACACTGAAAGTGTATGTTGCTACCATTTCATGCTCTCTTGCTAGCATTAATGGCCGTGATAAAAGTGTGAGGCTTTTTCTGAAAGGTGCCCGTAGGCTCCACCCACCTAGCCGACCAATTGCTCCAACATGGGACCTGTCCATGGTGCTGGAGGCCTTTCGGGTTTCTCAATTTGAGCCCTTGGACCAGGTAGGCCTGAAGTGGCTCTTCCTTCAGACAGCAGTTCTTTTGGCCATGGCCTCGGGTGGACGTGTAAGTGAACTGCAAGCCCTGTCTGTGCATGCGTCCTGCCTTTGGTGGTCAGCAGATCATGCTGGAGTGACCTTGTGCACGGATGCATCTTTTGTCCCCAAGGTGTTTTCCTCTACACACAGTACTCAACCGCTACAGTTGGCTCGGTTTGGTACGTGGGCCTCTTCTGATCCCATGTCCTGTCCGTGCATTAGAGATGTACACATCAGCCACGGCGGGTATGCAAAAGTCTGATCACCTGTTTGTATGCTATTCAGGGCCGCAGTACACAACGCCTTTCCTATTGGCTTGTAGAATGTTATTAGGCATGTTTACAGCTCACACGGGTGTACACTGCCTGCTGGTGTACTCTGTCATTTGTCAAAGAGCTCGTCAATATCCTGGGCTGCGTCTAGTGGGGTCTCATTGGACGTAGTCTGTGAAGTAGCCTTGTGGGCAATCTCTGAATGTACATGCATAACGATGATAATCCAGTGCTTAAAGCACTGCCTCTGGCGGTCATCCTGGGATTCATAGAACCGTAGTCACATACGTAACGGTCGTTTCACAGCCATATAGAACAAACTGCTCAATGAAGAAGAGGAAATTCACAGAACCTACATGTAGTTGTAAATACTGCTGTGTGCAGTAAAGCAACCTTTTTACATGTATAACTGAAAGATAATGAACAGGTTTGGTAATTTCAGATAACATGATGTGTTTGTCTGGGCAATGTTCTTTTTTTAAGCACAGACCTCAATCTAAAAACATTTTATTCTGGTTATAAATCTTAATGTGATGTGTGTTTGTGTGTCCCTGCAGGCTGCTGATGGTGGGAAGCATCACTCTGTGCTGGTTACGGCTAACCAGGCAGCAGTTATCAGCGCGGCTAAAAATGCCAGCGCCGCTGCGGCTAGTGGGTGTGGCCTACCGAAGGCCACCGTGGCTTCCCTTGCCAAAGGTGCCTGCAGCTCAGCCTCCATGACAAAGAGCACCGTGGGCTCCTCCGGTGCGGTGGTGACAGTGGCTAAAGGCATTACTAACATGCCCGTCATCGGCATGTCTAAAGGAGAGAGCGTGGAAATAGTGGTGGGCGTGCCCAAAAGCAGTAGCACGTCGCTGGTTAATGCAGCTTCATTAGTGAGCGGGATGGCAGTCGGAGGCGGGAAAACAGGAGCGGCTCTGTCAGGTAGGAGGACCTGACGCTCATGTTCATTTCTCCTTGTATATGCACACAGAAAGCTCAACACCCGCTGTTCTGTGCAGGTATGCTGAAGATCCACTCTGGAGGCTCAAGCTCCCAGCAGACCGTCCTAACTATTCCTACCAACCAGCTCAAGCAGCTGGGAGTGGGCACTGACTCTGGGGGGCTGCAGACCGTATTCATGCCTGCTGTCAAAGGTGAAGTTCACCAACTTTAAGATCACAATTTTTTAACAGTTTACCCCCTTGCTCTTCAAGCGTACGCATTGCAATACAATTGAACTTAATTACAAGGTTAAAAAACCTTTTATTTTTAAAGATTAATGAAAAAACATAAGCAATCAATCAAAAAGGATCATGTACATACAGTATGTAGTATGTACCTTAACTTTTCAGGAGGAAGAGTTAAAGAATGACCACAATATAGCTTGGTAGATATCATCAGTTCCACACATTTCTAATTGGATCTTGTGGGTCGCTCAGTTTGCAGAGTGGTTGTCTCCCAATCGGAAGATTGCAAGTTCGATTTCCATCTCCTCCTGTCCACATGTCGAAGTGCCCTTGAGCAAGTGAAATCCATTTACCATAAAAATTATTTTGAGAAGTTGAAATACAGTATATGACTTAGCAAGGCAGGTGTAGGGATTTCTCACCACATCAGGATCACATGGTACCATTTATGTGGTGTTTGGCTATCGATAATGATGAATAATTATCAAAGATAATCATTCATTATTTAATTAAAATTTTTATTTGATCTGTATCAGATACCTGGTTGCACCACCTGTTTAAACATGAAATGATAGCCAATTCAGTTATCAGTCTCATAAGATATACTAAACAATTCCTTTGGAATTTGAAATAATAGTTAAATCAATTACAATTACCAGAATTAACAGTAAAGCTTGAAGGGTTTTGGAGTTCTTGACACAGAAGAGGTCTACAGGAGTCGTCAGATGGTGTTCAATTACATGTGTGATGTTGTAGTTGATGTGATATGTGTCGGGTTGTGAGTTAACAAGTTAGTAAAGCAAAGGTTAGCATGCAGACCCTGTGTCAATGTGGCAGAGATAATATTGGTTTACAGGTCCGTAACTGCTCCTAATATGATCAATAGAGCTCAATCACAAGTAATAGAATTAACTCATCTTCATAAAAGTTAAACAGGTCTGTGCACAGCATCCTGTTTAACTAATCAACTCAGGTGTTTTACCCAGTTGTAGTTACCACGTCCTTAATGTCTTTGAAGAAGGAGTTTGGTTGTTGTCCAGGTCTGAAGCTGGTTTCTTCTGTGGGAGTTAGCGCCTCCATGCTAACTCTGTCTGGCTGCGTTGAGCAGGCTGGGGTTGCAGTGTCTGCAGGACCGCCTGCAGTTGAGATGCTCACGCACATTCCTGACAATCAGGCTTCACGTGATGACTTTATCGTGACAAATGAAGATCGTCTTTCATCAGAAATGAACCAACTTTCTGTGGTCTTGTGAGATTCCAACACAGGCAATAATACACATGGAGGTTTAGTCGTTTCGTTTCAAAAAGCATTATTTGCTTTTTGAATCATGTTTTGAATGGCAGAGAAGATTTGCTGACACCCTGGAAAAGAAAAAAAAAGTGTTTTCTGTAACAAAGCTGTCTGTCTGTCTGTCTGTCTGTCTGTCTGTCTGTCTGTCTGTCTGTCTGTCTGTCTGTCTGTCTGTCTGTCTGTCTGTCTGTCGTTGGTGTGGTTATATCTAAAGGTCTCGTCTCTGGTGCTCCCTCCGCTTCTGAAGCCTCCCCTGGTCCTGCCTGTTCCTCCGTCGCCCTGCCCCTGGCCCAAGGTAATGCACCCCATCATCACCCTTGTACACCATACTTTCTCATTTGACTCAATATTATTATTGACTTAAAAACCACATCTCATTGTATTTAAGGGTTCAAAGTGCTTGACATTCTCTCAGATGAGTGCAAGTTTACTTAAAGGTGATAGTTTACACTCAAATCGTATATATTGATTAAAATATTGCATAGTATGGAAATTGAATAAGTTTAATCAGTGTTTATCTGGTGACAATTTGGAGTCTTGAGTGGTTCAATTGGTTCAACAGATCGTATGTTTGCTTAGCTTTATTCATCCAAGTAGGAACACCTCAGAGGAAGTGAATCAGCTTCGGTGGATTTCATCTGATGTGTTGAAAGTCATTTGTGTCAATTCATGACCAAGTTCTTTTGATTCAGATGCTTTGTCTTTCTCACTTGGTCCAAGTGTCCATCTGAGCATGGCCAGAGGTAAAATTGGAAGCTGGATTCCTCATGTGTAGCTTCAACTCATCCTGATGAAATTTGTCTCTTCACAGTGAAGATGGAGCCCGGTGCTATGACGTCTGTCTCTGCTGCTCTGTCACCGCTGGTAAATGCCCCTGCCTCTGCTGCCACCACCGTCAAGCAGGAGCAAGGCACCGATACCACCTCACATGACCTCATTAAGTAAGGACCAGGCTCATTCATCTAACTGCAGTGACACAGTCATCAAACAGCAGCTGAGATTTTAATGACCAAATAAAAGCAGTGTATTGACTGAATTTCCTGGCTCAGTCATTAACCTGACAGCTCCTGTCGTCCTCAGTACGGAGCACATAGAAACCATGATGCAGCTGCTGACGGCAGTGGTTAAGAAGTTCCCACTCATCTTGCCAGATAAGAGTAAGTTAGCTTGTCTTTCAAGCACTGCCTTTGAAGCCAGTCTTATAAAAACAGTTTTCAAGATAATTTTGCTTTTTCTTTCCAGCTGAGGACTCCCATCCATTTTGTGCCTGTTCAACAGAGCAGTATTATTCCTGGAATATCGGCAAACGCAGAGCATCAGAGGTAACTTCTCTGTGACAAACCTCCACTTATATGAACTTTATCTGGTCCTTTCAGTTGTTTTTAAAACCTGGAGAAAAGACAGTAGGAATCCTTTTTCTTTTTTAAAGTGTATTGTATGAAACATTGCATTATTTTTTTTTTCCTGAACTGTGAAGTTTTCCCTTCGTTAACACTTTTCTCTGCTTGGATGAGAAGTTTCCACAGATGTAAGTTTAATTTAACTGCATCCAGGAGTGACAGGACCCTCTTAACAGCTCTGCACTGAAGATTCCAGGTCACGGGCGCCTTAATGTTACTCATTATGTACTGTGTGAGCAGTTTTGCTGCGCAAGCGGTCTCCACCTCGACCCCCGTGAGCTTTTTGCTTGCACTGCGGCTTCCCCGCCGTCAGCTGTGCAGCTCCTAAGGGCTTCATCAATAGCTCATACTGTGATAAACCAGGCTCATGCCTTCACTATCTGTTCAAACCCAGACATGGATATTTATATCTCAAGGTCACTTATTTACTAAGACAACAGGGTCCTTAAAGCGCAGCAAGAATAGGAGATGATGGGCATTTAGACTTCATGCTGCTCTCTGGATTGTGTGTGTGTGCAGCTTCAGCGAGCAGTGGCAGTGAAGCGGGTGGTCCAGGATGTGCTGGATCACTCGCCCCGCCTCCAGGCCCTCACCCCCCCAAAGACCAGGGAGGTTGTGCAGTGGTGCCGGCAGAGGGGCTACACACCGCCTG
This sequence comes from Parablennius parvicornis, assembly GCA_900302745.1. Lineage (NCBI taxonomy): Eukaryota > Metazoa > Chordata > Actinopteri > Blenniiformes > Blenniidae > Parablennius > Parablennius parvicornis. The sequence goes on along the minus strand of OMNM01037011.1, from coordinate 25,449 downwards.
ACCCCGAGCCTCAGCACAAGAATGATGATGAATCCATCGAAGACATCCTCACACAGATCGACAACGAACCCGGTGAGCTTGTCTGCTTTTCTGTGTGGATGTTTGGCTCCGGCAGACTCCAATCAGCCCAGTGTTTGTGTGGCGGTAGCTCAGCGGTTTTTTGTGTCTAAAAGAGACAAAGCTGCTCAGGTCAGTCAGTCGTACACTCACGTGAACCAGACAATTCCGCCTTGTGTTGTTCTCCTCAGACTGACACACTAATCAGAGTGTGGAGTTGGTACAATGAGCTGATATGAAGTCAGAAGGAGCTGCTGCTCAGTGTGTTGAATGTGACTCTGTGCAGAGTGCCCCTCGACCCTGAGCAGCTGCGAGGAGCTGGTGCTGCGAGTGGAGCAGATGCAGGCGCTGCTAAAGACCGAACCCGAAGAGGTGGATGAAGAAATAGTGGACATCGTCACTGTGACCCCTCCCTGCCAGAAGTTGAAGGTCAAAGAGGAAGAGCAGGAGGCCGACGTGGACCCCAAGTTCTTCCTCGGTCGCTGCGTGTCTGCTCAGTTTGTCCATGAGACGGCTCAACAGGTCAGGAGAGCTCAATGTCCCCCAAAACAAAATGAGTCAGACAAGTCTCAGAGAATTCAGTTTTCCGAAACAGTTTTCCGAAAATATCAACTAACGGAGCAACATTTCCAATCTGACTTCATGCAAAGCCAGAAACGATGTTTCTATTTCATCCCTTCAGACCAACAGAGGCGGTGCTTTAAGCGCTGGATGATCATCCTTATGCTTACACAGGTCAAGAATGTTATGACGACAAGGTCGCGTGTAGCCTCCTGGTGGCTCACGTGTCTATATAATCACGTGACACAGGAAATTCAGTCCCCTTTCACCTTCTCGCTCACCGGTTTGTGTATGTAGTTTGTCTGCACCGTATTGTTAATTTCCACTACTTTCGAGTTGTTTCCTGCTTGTTGCTTGTAGCCCTGTGGCCAGCGGTCAGAGCTGCGAGTCATCTCACCCTCCTAGTGCTGCACAAGCACTTTTCATCAGAGCTGAGTGGTAGGCATTCTACACCTGGTGAGTCCATTGATTGTGTTTTTCGCCAATGGGTTATGCTCAGTAGATTTCATTTGTAGCCTCCTGACTCGTAATTTATTTGAAGCCGCAACTCGGCTTGTTTGGTTGATTACACGCTGTGTTAGTTGTATTTATCACATTTTTCATTATACGGCTGCTTCAGTTTGGAATAGTTTTTCTATGGTTTTTATAAAAAAGCGACAGCTGTCTACATTATTGGATCTGTTAGAGAGGCGGTTACGAACTGCTTGTAGTTTCAATGCTCGACCCGGTTCGTGATACAGTGTTCAGCTTGGTGAAAAGAAAAAAAAAAGCTCGGCCTGCGTGATATGGAGTCAGGAGTTGCATCTCTGCTCGACTTGACTTTGTAGCACGGTGCTGTGATAATACAAACAGCACTGTTTTTTTTTTTTGTTTTTGATCCCTAAATGAAAGAATTAAAAATCTGTGCTGAGCGCGCATAAATTGGAGTCACCAGTGGCGTTCTTTGCTCCACCTGACTCAGAGAGCGGCACTATATTACTAGAAAAGTACAGTTTAATGCGGGTCCGAGCACTGAAAGTGCCAAACGACCCTATTGAAATAGTAAAGATTAAAATTAGTGCTGTCAATTGATTTAAAAAAAATTGCTAATTAATTGCACAATTTTCTGTGATTAATTGTGATTAATCGCATTGCATTTCTACTGAAGACTGAAGCTTGTAATGGATATTTTTTCATTGAAAACCACAGAAATAATGTCAACTCAACACATACAGGCTATATTCAAATTCAAAGACTATTTTTATATCATATTTTTAGCTTTACATGAAAACTGTTTCTCTCCAAGATTAGCAAAATAAGACAAACATAAATATATTAATAAACATCTCACTTAAGTCTGAGTTTTGTTAGAGTGCAGGTCCACCACTTTGAGAATTTAAATATTTTATCTTAAGAAACAAAGTTGTAAACTAATTACATGAATAAAGTGGCAATAATATCCTGTAATATACACACGCGCGAGCGAGAGACAGAGGGCACGCACACACGAGCACACACTTGCGCACACGCACACATCCAGTATACAGAAGAGCCAAGGAAAGAGAAAGAGGTGAAATTAATTTTTTACCTGCAAGTATTTCCTCCAGCTTTAGCTGTTTGGTGGCTTCTGGTCAGTCAACATGGCAACCTGCTGTTTTGCTGCAGAATTACTTCTGTAGTCGTTAAATTCCTCTTTACAAAGTGTGCTACTGACTTTCACTTTCTCAATCAGCCATCAGATAACTTTTTAAAGTGAAACTTTCTGCCTTAATATTATTCCACTTGTTATTGTGCTGCTCTGTAGTCACGGTGCTGCGCCCATAGACGCTCATTACAACCATAAGATTACTTTTCCTCTTATGCCATTTGGGGGTGTGGGAATGGCTAATCGTGCCATCAAACAGGAAATTCAATGTAAATAGCCTGTACATGGTCAGATCGACCTTAAAGTTCATACACTACATCAGAGACCAGCCCTCATCACAGCTACGTCACACTGACGACCATCTGCCATAGTGCCACCTGCTGGAAACAGGAAGTGGGGTGTACATGCTTAGATCTGGCTCAAACCTCACACACTGCACGAGAGTCAAGAGTCACAATTAAAAGAAAGTTACAGCCATTGGGCATTGCGCCACAGTTGCTGCTATGTGCTAGCTTGTCTATGTTCATCTGCATATCCAGAAAGTTCTTAATGGCACTTTGTGTATTATTGTGATGTTTACCTGTGTACCAGAGATTTTGTGTCTTCTCTTTTTTTTTTTTTTTTTTTTTTTACTGTTTGACTGTCAGTCACTTATAGCACTTTTCCAGTAATTCCTCCTCAACCTTACTCGACTTGACTCTACTTGCTATTGACGCTTTTCCACTACGTGTTAGTCCCCACTACCAGGTACTTTTGTGGTACCCGCTCAGCCGAGGTTCCAAGCGAGCTAAGACGATTAGAAAATGTGACGACGGCAGGCCGCTGATTGGCCAGCGCTGCTCATTCACCCCACCATTTTTTAAACCTGATGACTACAAAAGCGCTCACATACAGAGATAAATGCACATAAAAAACCTCTCTGAGCTGTTGTTTTTTTGGATTAACTGGTTTCCCTGTTAACTGGTGACCGGCTTCCTTGAGCATCCCCTTTTCAAAGCAGATGATAAATACCCGACCAAAGTCTGTAACTGTCCTGGTAATGCCGTTTAACCGCATTTCGTATTATACTGTTTGTCTGTCTTATTTTAACATCAGCTCAGTTGCTACCGGCTGGTGGCAGAAGTCACCAGTTAACAGGGACACCAGTGAAACCGAAACATGGACAGTTAAGCACGGTTGTAACAATCTACATTTGTAATATCACTAAATAAATACAAACATTTACTATATAATTTATTATTTGAGCTGATATCCAATGGATGTTCACTCCGCCTCATATTGGGAGTGATTATTCATACACGAAGAGGAAAAGCTCTGATGACTCCACCCACGCTGTGGTCGTACTATATTGTAGTGGAAAATCACCGAGCCTAAGTCAAATAGAGGCAAGGCGAGTAGAGTCAAGTTGAGCAAGGCTGACGCCATTAGCTAAAAGAAGTCATGAAAGGAGTAAGGCTGCTAGCTTTCCTGGCTCTCAAGAGTTTTGGCTGACTGTTTAATCTATGATAACACTGCAGCAGCACATAAGCGGTGGTCCCGCCACGCTGTTTGTGCCGGGACAGGTTTTCATGAAGCCCCACTGACAGAAGGTTTGGATGATCCTGAAAACACCGTAACCACGGTTCCATTTTTCATCACTCCTCCGTTGAGGTACCTAGCACCGAGGAACGGGTCCGTGAGGAGCGACAACACAGCCGTCTGCTGATTGGTAGTGATGATTGTCACTCTTGACTTGCCCGCAATATTTAAACAGTTTGTCGGCCGTAAACCTTCCCGCTGTTGTTTTTATACGCCACTTTGCCCTCACTGGTTGTTATTTTTAGCTCGGTTTATTGAAATGTCAGTGCTTCACAGCACCACGATCTTTCAACGAGGTGCTGGGGCTCCAGAGACACGCCCCTCAGTGCGTGAGTACCGGAACCGCAGCTTCTTCTGGATGAAGGTATTCAGCCCCATCCAATTCTTCTCCTGAACCTTGTTGGGGGAGCTTCAGACCAGTTCAGGACTAGATGGCACAAGGTCATGTTCGGTCCCCCACACTTCTAGAGCCGGACAGCCTAACCAGCCCAGAGCCCACGACACACACAGACCCGGTGGTTCTGGGAGATGATTCTGCACCCTAATCCTTGTTGCGTCCACCTGTGGGTGTGGCTGCTGTAGGTCTGGGAAATTCAGTCTACAGTGATGACGTAGCATTTACCTTCTCAAATGCTCGTGCGCTATTGACAAGGAGATTGTACGCAAACAGGTGGAAACTGTTCGACCACTGGTGCTGGGTCCATTGTTTGGTTGCACTACGTTGCCCTGTTGCCTCCATGCTGCAGTTCCTACAGGAGCTTCTTAAACAGGGACAGGCTCCATCCACACTTGTATGTTGTTGCTTTTTCATGCTCTCACGCTAGCATCGATGAGGCTCCATCCACAAGTGTATGTTGTTGCTTTTTCATGCTCTCACGCTAGCATCGATGGTGCTTCGGTTAGCAGTGATATAGGGTGTCGCTTTTCTTTAAAGGTGAATGTGTTGTGGAGCCCACCTTACTGACCAATGGCTCCAAGATGGGACTTGTCCATGGTGCTGGAGGCCCTGTGGTATTTGCCATTTGAGCACTTGAACCAGGCTAACCTGTAGTGGCTCTTATGTAAGACGCATTTCTGCAATTCTTTTCAGGTATGCGTGTAGGGAACTGCAGGTCCTGTCTGTCCATGAGTCCTGCCCTCGATGGGCAGTAAATGGCTCTGGAATGACCTTGTGGACTGATCCATCGTTTGTCCCTTCTACCAGCAACACTCAACCACTCCAGTTGGCTCAATTTGGTATATGGGCTTCTGCTGAGCCCCTGTGTCCTGTCCGTGCACTAGAGGTGCACACATTGACCACGTCGGGCGTGCACAAGTCACAAGTCTGATGGTCTGTTTGTGTGCTATGTGGGCCCTCGGCGCGGTCTGGCCCGCTCTGCACAACGCCTTTCCCATTGGGTTGTGGGGAATATTAGGCCCGCCGATGTCTCACAGGGCCGTTCGCTGGCAGTTGTTGTACGCTGTCAGTCGACAATGAGCTTGTCAACTTTCTGAGCTGCATCAAGTGGGGTCCTATTCGGCGTTGTCTGTGCGGCAGCCTTGTGGAAGTCCTAAACCACTTGCAAGATTCTGCAAAGTAAATATGGCAGTGTCCCAGGGTTCTGAGAAAGCATCCTTCTGGGTCATGAGGTGGGTATTCTCTTGAATTGGTGATTCCTCGTGACTTTGTTGTTATACATCATCCAGTACTTAAAGCACCGCTTCTGGCAGTCTGAGGGGATGAAATGTAACGAAAGTTACGAATGTATCTATGGTTCTATGAAACCCGGACATAATGTGTCAAACCCAGTCAGAGTCTATTCTAGATAATAAAGTACAGCTGATACTTTTCTTGACCTATCAGAGGTGTTTTAACATTACAACATCCGGCTCTCACAAAGATGTGTTACATCTCAAGATTTAAATCATTGTGACTTCCTTATACTGTGTGTCTGCAAATGAAAAATCTGTGGGAGCATAAATTTATACAATATATTTCACAGTCGTGTAATATTTAATTCATGTTTTCTTACGAAGCCATTGGTTACTTTTTTGCATATGTGCTAGTATTAATCACGGACATCTTCTCCATGATAATAGCTGTGGAGAGATTTATTTATTTTTATTTATTTAGTTTATTTTTCAGGGACAATGTACACACACATTAACCTCAAAGAATGTCAATTATGTGATAATATCTGATCATATATATCATATCATAAGAACCAACACACACATCAGTAAACACGGACATGTAGACTTTTCTGTGTTTATTATACAACATCTAGAACATTCCTAGTTTAATCTGGTTTTAGATGATTTCCAGTTCTTGAACTTTGATAACTTACATGAGCTACGTCTTTTTTTTGTCTGTGTGTTTCTCCTAATGCTCGGATGAGCAGGTCGCTTTAAATGTTGTCGCCGCAAGGAATTGTGGGGCAGCATGAGCTCGCCTCCTTTCCTAAAGGGTGTGTCAGTGGTTCCTATACTAAAGGAGGCTCTGAAGGAGGCAACGAGTCTCCTTTCTTTTGCTTCTTGAGTATTCGGACAGCACATGTCATGGCCGCAGCTTAACCAGGGACTTTTCGGACATACCCCAAAACTTCCACTCTACAAACTGAATACAGTCTGCTCACCCTTCCCGCTGCACTACTTAAGTCCACGACTATTCTCATCAATGTGTAGGAGACTGAAATAAGAAGACACATCTCACTTCTGTGATTGTACTGAAAAATGCATATTGTAGGGTTTCCTCGTATAAATGAGAACATGTCGCATCTTTTTTCATCTTCTTAATTTCTCAGATGATTTCTGTGTTTCCTTTCAGATTGGAGTTTCTTTCCAGCCTGTGGAGGTAGAGAAGAATGTGTTCGCTCCGGTAGTGGAAGCCATGATCCTGAAGGTCCTGAAGCATGAAGAACATGCACACACGCACAGTCTGCATTGGAATGATGAATTTATTGTGTGTGCCAGTTTTTTCACCTTGTATTCTAATTTTTGTGTGTGTGTGTGTTTCTGCAGGCTACAGAACAGTTTACCAGTGATGTCCTGAGAGAAGCTCTGGCTGGAGCTTTTTCCAAATCCCCCCTGAACAGGTCAGCTCTTCTCTCATTCGATCTGCATAATGCTCCAGTTTTCACTCTGTTAATTATATCTGGTCTGCCGTTCTCAAATCACCTTCAACTTATTTCATAATAGCATTATAGATTTGATTGGACAGAGTTTAATAATATATGAAGGTGTGATTATCTGCCTGAGTGATAGATTTCATCATAGCTCTGCAGCAGCAGTCAGTCGAGCTGAAGCAGCATAGTGCAGTCAATCTGTGAATGGAAAGAGCCTCAAACATGCATCTTAGCATTTCCTTTAGTTACAAAAAATATTAAATGAGCTCCTTATCTGCTGTATTTTTCATTTTTGCAGCATTTAATATTCTGTAAGATAGCAGGGAAAAGATAACGGACATAAACTAATCTGAAGTAGTTATTTTAAACGTGGGTTGAATTTGCAGAGCGCCGAGGGAAATCACAGCCATGAACATCCACCAGGCAGTCTGCAGCGTCCCCACCTGTGATTTCCTCACCAACACACACATGGGTTACCTGGCCAAGGATCGCTGAGGACGGAGGCTGTGAACATCTGCCTACCTGATGCTCTCACTGGTTAAAGTGCTGGCAGGAGGCCTGCTGGGATGGTTCATCATGGAGAAATGTGATGCTTTGAGCCTCATAACACTTAAGATTCCATCAGGGAAGGAAGACTGAGTGAGTCTGACTCTCACCCAAACAGTGTCAGAAAAATGTATGAACATTTTTGGTCAGCAGGCACTTTGAGACAGAAATAGTGTTCAGCAGCAGTGTTTCTGTGTCTGTGTATCCAAATATACTGGAAGGAAAAGAAGATGAGAGGCAGGTGAAAGTATACTGAACAAAGTGTCTTTTTGAATTTAGACACTTCACTATTTATGTCCTTCTGGTTTTACAGCATTTGAAAGCTGAATTGAATATGTGATGTACATTATGTTTTATTTTTGTATCTGACGACAGTAACACAGTTAACGGTGTGTTTGTACCTCAGTGTGTGTTAGTTTTCTATTGTAGGTCATAGGTTACACGACCTGTTCAGCCAAATCACATTAGCGTAGAAAATCCCTAAATGTTGTATTTCTATGTTTCATGTCACACACAAAAAACACCCTAATCAATATTCTTTTAATAAAACTTGTAAACTTGACTTGTGTTTTTACTCATGGAGTCTGGTTTGCAGCATCTAGTCCACTGCTTTCTACTCCTGCTGAACACACACATGGACTGAACACACACACACGAACTGAACTAAACTCACTTCAGTGTCATCACAGTTTGACTCGTTGGTCTGTTTTGTATTAATTAGAGGCAGAGATTCAGGCCAAATGATACCTAAGTATTGACAAATTAATGAAGAACTAAACGGTAGATACCCCAGATATGAAATCCGAAGCCTGTGAGTTGATGAGGTCTACGCCCTCCTCTCCAGTACATATGTTCCTCTTCTCTGCCAACTCGGACACATGAAAGCTGAGCTCTCGAGCGTCACTCGTGAAGATCTGCACAGAGAGGAAGCCTGCCTAAAGCTTTTAGTATCACAACTATCAGACCTCCATTTGTCATTGTTTGAATGACACTCACTTCTGAAACCAAACTACATTTTTTAATTCTATTTTTATCATGTGATGAAGGAATAAGTGAGCATTCAGTGGAAATCTTTCCCACCCAAAATGAATACAGTGTATGAATTAGTTGTTTTAAAAGAAGTCTGAGACGTGGGAGCAGCTCTAATATAATATTGGTAAAATGGTATCGGCCTGATGACTCTAAGCACCTCGACCACAGCTGGAGAGACGCGCTAAGAATCCAATTAATAGTACTTTACTGAGTTTTCACTTACAGAATTATTTCCTCTGAGACAATAGATTTACAAAATGAGAGACTGAACAATACCTTACAAAATGGGAAACTGATTAAATGAGGAAATAACTTCTTTATTTCAAGCAGATTTCTGGCTACACCAAAGAATAACTAACACAGTGAACCCGGGGCCTCGTTTGTGAAGGTTGTGTACGCACAAATCAGGTCCTGAAAGATGCATACGCTACTTCCCACGCAAAGTTTGGGATCTAAAAAAATTTACTTTGCAGGTGAACGTGCGTAGCTGGACACCAACCTTTGACCTTGTGCATGCACATTTTGGAGACGGAGAAAACTGGCGGCGCAGAAGATGAGGTTGAGAATTGAAGCCAGATTCATCTCGTACATTTAATGTCTTCACATATCACACTTATTGATCTACGCGATCACAAACAGCCAAGCTGCAGAGTTCTAGATGTTCCTTTAGTGAGACATTACTGAATCAGCAGCACGATGTTCATATGTCAGACTTTCATCTTCAAATGATACAGAGCGATGGATAGAACTGATTGATCATAAATTGTCACATGGTGCGTTACAGTCTAATTGCTGATTAAGCATATGAATAGCATTGTGACAGTCGTGTGTAATGCTGCACTGTGGATGCGCTGCACCACTATGCGCTCGGGACACACCAGACAGACGACCTCCTCGTCACCCACCGCCCCAACTCTAGAGTGACTGAGAATACAACACTAATTCCACTGCTTTACCACCAGAAAGAACCTGCTGCTAGTTCAGGCCCGGGGCCAGACTTAGCACCAGGTCTTTGTGTTTCCACTGCCAAAGCTTCGGCCTATCACGATCAGATTTCAAAATGTACAGCGAGAGGCGCCACAGCAAGGTAGATGTAAAAAGACAACAATGGTGCGACGAGGAGACTAAATGTTTTCTCGCTCTCTGGTCTGCATCCGAGGTGCAGGCCAAAAGCATACGTTGCCCACAA